>UELX01000015.1:0-209177 GCA_900480035.1 Eupelmus urozonus
GGGGGGGGGGGGGGGGGGAGAGACGTGACTCGTTTCTAGAAAATCCCTGAAAGCGACACATCTTGCGTCTTTGTCACGGTCATCTTTCCTTGGCTCGGTGGCCCTCGGGTTTCTTCTTCCTCGATGCACGCTGCGGAAAGTGTAATATTACAGAAACGTTGCTCGGCTTTTCACGGCTACTCCCACCTACGGTGCAACCGTAGCTGGCTTATTGATTTTGAGATAAGGAGCGTTAAAAATAGAGGCGTTTTTTTTTTGTAAGATGAGTTAATTTGCTCTGCCGAGTAATGTAATTGCAATGTCGTGTTTGCTTTACGGACGAACGGGGAGAGACACACGCGCGAGCCTTGTTATCTTTTCGTGCTTTATTTTTCTTGGTTCAACAGGAGAGACCGCAGAAATCGAAGCACGTCGAAAGATTATCTGCATTAATTACAGAATTATATAAAGTGAATGGTAATTACTGTGGTTTACATTTTTCAGTTATTTTCCACGGAAATGGCGGTATTGCAAATGAAATTTTTGAAGAATGATTATATTGCAATATGCGATATGATTTATAAAAACAATTAACGAAATTAATATTTCTAATAGATATTTTTAATAATCTTTAAAGCAATTCAAATTTATAGTATCAATAAATTCTTCGTTTATAATAAAAGCAAACTACAACAGCGTTTATTTTTATTTTATTTATATTTAATTATTTATTGATTTATTAAACCAATCTATCTATTCCGATATTTGATATAAATAAAGAATTGAAATAAAAAATAAATCATTATTTAAACAACAAAATAGCGCATCCAAATCCTCTCCTCTATGTTTACTATTTCTCTCAAACCTTTCATGTCCCGCTGACCTAATAATTTCGTTCCCAACGCTCCATTCACAAAGGAACGAATTAATCCATCTCATTCAAGGGTAGAGCGTCAAGTCAAAATTCACGGTGCTGTAAGATTGCTCGCGGCTACTTTGACGTCGTCCATTGTGCGAGAGCGCAATTTCAAATGTTACGGCGCGCCGTATACCTTTATTGCGCAATTCGAATTGTTATTATGCGCGCGAGAGGCGAGAGCGATCTGTATCACTTACGACTTTTCATATTGGGTCAAACAAACTTTGAAGCTGGTACTTTCGAAACTGGGATTTTTGGGTGGGTCGGAGGGAATAAGTAAAAAATTGGGTGGTCGAGTTTACGTTTGGCTTCGGGTTGAAGAGGTCACGTAGAATATTGGGAATTTAATTGAGTTTTGTAGGACGACGGTGTAGGGAATTTAAATTATGTCGATCAAGGTCGTTCTGGTAACGATTAAGACTATTGTATATAGGAAGTTTTTGAGTCTTAGTGATTCAGGTAATAAAAATTGTATAAATATTCTTGTTTATTCAATGCCCTTGTTTATGCGAATATGTTAAAAGAAAATAGTCTTGAACGTTTTCTTCTCCTTTTATGGAAAAATTTGCAACAAAATAGAGTTTATGACTCACGAAGCTGGATAAAAGTAGCAGTTTATTTAATAGTCCATTTAACACGGGTATCCTTTAAGCTGTGCATAATGTAAGGTATATGGCTCTATAAGAAAACTGTTCTACATCTTTCGATTTTTTAAAATAATATTTTCCTTATAATTCGTTTTAATATCACCGTCTTCACATATGAAATTAATTTATAGTTAAAGTGGTAATTCTATATGAACGTAGATACAAGTGTTTGCCTTTTTACAAACTTTATGACTCAATAAAATTCATCACACATTCTATGACTCTAAAAAAGTAGTGATTCTTATCGCGATCGACCTACATATTGCTCAGATAAGTCTCGTCATAATTTTTTATTACCCAAAAAAACTGTAATTCCAATTAAAATCATACATCTGTATAAAAAAAAACAATCTCGTGAAAAGCATCATAATCACGCTCGCACATACAACAATTAAAAAACAAAGCATCAAACCCTACTCTTCACCAAGCGGTAAAACAAAAAGAGAATAACAAGCGGAATTCACACTCGATACCAATCGAACGTCGACATCGCGCCCAAGGTTACACTCCCGACTACGCGTGAAAGTGACTCAACAACGCGTTCCCATTTTACATCTGCGCGACTCTCCCGTCGTCGCGTCTTCGCCGAGGCACTTCCGGAGCATAACTCGCGTCCAGCTTGTATTTATAAATCTCGAGTGCGCTCACCGAAAAACGCGCTCCACTCGAGATTAGACGAGGCCTTTGAAGATCGGCGCTTCATGTTTTTACGTCGCGCGGTGAATAATAAGGCGGGGAATACACGTTTGTGCGCGGAATCGATGAGGAGGAGCGGTTTTATTGCCGGCTTAATTCTGAGAATGTGTTTAATTTATTCGATCGCGAGCCGAGGCGATAATGGCACGTTTGAAGCGGAGCTCGTTCGGAGAACGCTTCAATCTGAGGAAAAAATGATGTGTTATCAAGCAATTATGTTGTTACGGTTTTTAGAAAGCTACTGTAGTGTTATTTTTTGTTTGGAATATTTTGCGGGGGAGCTCTTTGTTGATTTGCGTGTGTGTAGGATGGATGTTAATGAATAATTCATTACCTTTATTATTAAAGTCGTTGAATATTACGTTTCAGCCGCAATTTCCAACCGTTAACAAAAGCGCGCATTACGTTTATGGTCGAACCATTTGCATTTTAAACGAAATTTTAACTATTTTTTTAAACAAAAGAGCTACGCATCGTCTCGATGTCTCAACTAGCCTAATATGCTTCACCTAATGCTAGAAGCAATAATCAAACCTCGGCATTCCTAATCATCCCATCCATCCCCGCTCGCATTCCATCGCCGAACGAAAAGACACACAAACATACCACCGCGCACGAATTCCCGATCTCCCTCGGAGTTTGTAATTCAAATAAACACATTGCTCCCAGCCCAGGCCAGCTCGATTCGAAATCTCCTGTCTCTTGTGGCTCTAAGCTCGCAGCTCTCCCGTCGTCATAACACAACAGCATTTCCTGCCTCCCGAAAAATTTACATACGGAAAAAATGATGACACAACGCGTGACACCTTCGTGCGTTACCGACGTTCTGTAAAAATACAGATACGGCATGTCGTATCGATGAAAAATGATGGAAAAGAAGCTATTTCATTTCGAATGCTTTGTGTGCGCAAGGAGGCGCTTGGCGTTATTATTGAGTTGGAATAGAAATATTTCGATCGCGGGGTGGTTCTATTGGGAAAACGCGAGAATCGATCGGCTTCTTTTCTTTGTGTGTCTGAGGTGCGGATTGGGTAACTTGAATTTTTGTGCATTTAAATGGTTTTCCGGCGGAGACTGCTTTGTATTCGAGTCGTGTTTGTAAATTTAAATTACGAATGCGGCTTTACGGTTTTTCAGTTTAATGTAATCGGATGATTGGAATTTCAAAGAATTAAAGGCCGTAATGCCTTTTTACATGACGTTCATAAACGTTGTATATTGAAATGGAATTTCATTTTGCCGTATCTGTCTTAAGCGTTTTTGCCTCGTAAAATAATAAATTATCATTATTATTTAAAAGTGATAAAAACTTGTTGCTGATTTCGAAATTTTTCATTATTCAAAAATCACCAATACCTTTTACAGCCAGATATTAACGCACCGAATAAAAATCGAAAGCTCGTAAAACCCGCAAAATTATTAAAACCCTCAACAAAACAAAACCAAACAGAAAGTAACACCTCCTCTTTATAACAACCCGATTCCACACGCGCAGACACCCAACTTTCGCTCGCAACAGAGCAAATACAAAAGCAATTCCAAAGCCACCTTAATATCTCTATAATAACAATCCAGCCGTGCTCCCGCCTCCTCCTCGTGTTAATCAAGCCGCGAGTCAATGTTTGCCCTATCCTCGCATCCCCGAAGCTGCCTGCTGCGCACGTGCTTCAAACCATCTCGACTACATATACACGCATCACGCATGCACTTGCAGCGGCCGGCTGAAATTCCCGATCGCTCAAGGCTAACCTGTCGGCTTGAAATCGAGCTGCAAATTACACGGCGAGCGCAGCTGTAAACAGAGAGCGAGAAGAAATCGGAGATGCGAGAATACGCGAGTGTTTTTTTGCGCGCTGTTATGTAAATATACGCGAAGCTCATGTCGTACTTGAGCGCGGCGCGCTTTGGATTCGCGCTCGTTCGCGAAACGAAAGGTTATATATAGTTGGAGCTTTTTTTTTTGGAGTGGAGGTGGGTAAAAGTACGATGTTGCCGAGTGTCTCGCGTTTTTCATTGAAGTATGCGGAGATAAAAGTAACCGGCTTGGTGTGTTTATGTCGTTGCGAAACCGGAGGGCTGGTTGTATGCAATTATTATCGGGAAAAAATGAATTTTACATAAGTTTGAGAGGAGAGAATGAAGTGTCGAGGTCTGGGTTACTGCTCCACTTAAGTGGAGCTGCGCCTCTTTCACCGTTGTATCGGAGCGGGATTAATATCATTTTTAAAAATTGTTCGCTGACGGTGTGTGATATATTGTTTTTTCAATTATACGTTATGCAACGACGTAAGTTGAAAATAATCACTATTTATTGCGTCATGAATTATTAAGATTTATAATCCAGATAATTTTTAATAACGGATAATAACTGCATTACGTTTTACAGAGGAAATTATAAATAAAAATTTTTTGCAAAAACAATAATAAAAGATAGTTAAGTTCCAAAAAATTAATACTATCGCTAAAACTTAAAGAATCACATAACATAAATCAAAGTACGAACGGCAGCCATTCACGAAACAAGGCCTCTCGTCAACCAAAAGCCCACTTCCCCGCGCACACGCACGCATTTGTTTCCATTCTCAAGTGCGTCTCGAGCGCGAAAAAGCCACGCTAATTCCCCGCGTGACTAAGGCGCGCCGCCTGCTCTCAAAAGTCAGAAAACGCGCGGATCCGCACCTCTGACTCAAAGCGCGTCTTCCTCTCTATTTTCTACATGTCTCTGGTGCGAGCTCGGGATAATCTCGAGGATCTATTTTCAGAGGAATGGACAAAGGACCGGCGAGTTTTCGCGAGTTATGAGGGGCTTGGATTTGTATCCCTATATTTGTAGTTTGCCAGAGCGCCAGGCTAGCGTGTAATTTTTATGGCGGCTAAGGCTTTGTGCTCGTTGCAGTCGTTTTTGCGGCTGGTTCGCCGAGGCTTTTGTTTTGATGGTGTATTTGTGTTTTGGGAGAGTGGGGGTGAGTGTTTTCTTAAATGCGTGTCAGCGGTTTTGGGTGAGTTTTAACGTTAATGAAGTGTTTGTTTTACGTTTAAAATAAAGGAGTATGATGGTTAATTTAGAATGTTTCTTAAGATTTATGAAATTTAGTGGAAACGGAATGGTATGACCTTGACTAATATCTCTTTGCTACTCTCAAAAGTTTACATTTCATTCACGCCGAAGTAGCGTAAGCAAACATCATTCATCGAAATAACACGTTGAAATATCTCTCCGACACGAATTGCCAGTGTAACATAAACACCATCGAGGATAAAGTTTTTATCTGCCAAAATAAAACCATTACTCATAAGCATCATTGTAAAAACTTTATGAAGTCACCAACTTGCAATCTTCAAATTTCAGTTTATAAAACAGCCCTTGAAAAACACATTAACAACCTCCGCACCTGCAATTCCGTAATTTTTACGTCACTCACTTACAGCACCTCATGCTCACATACCCTTCTTAAACTCCGTTTACGATACAAAAAATTTCGCGCAAAAGTATCCACTTCCTGTGTACGACTCGATTCTCACGTCGCTCGGTCATCGGGTTTTTCGGCGGCACTGCAGTTGCAGCTGCAGCCGCGTCGACGCCGCCGTGGCCGCGAATTAATTTCAGTAGGCCCTTGGCCCCGAGCCACTGTTGGCACCGATCGTTTTGCGGAACGATGGATGGCCAGGAAGAAGAGACGGTTTTTCGGATGAGTCCAGAGTCGATTTTAGGTGTGTTTACTGTGGTTGATGAATTATTTATTTGAAGATGAATTTTAGGAGATGTGCAAAATTTATTGATGGATTTTAAAGAACGTGTAAAATTGACTGTTTTTAATGTATTTTTATGGTGAACAGCTAATGTTTTTTAGCACAGTGATGAATGCATCGAAGATTAGACCTGGTATAATATCTGCCTCAGACCGAATAGACAATGTGTGATTGAATTTAGAATTCTTTTCATGTTTACACTTAATTAAAGTGCACTTTTAATTTTTCTAGATAGATCCTTTACAATGAACGCATTGACTGACATTAGATAATCTAAAACAAGACTCAAAGGCTTCTCTGTTGCTGCGAAGATCGGATGCTTCCGAGAAGAGCGCTCCTATTATAAGATCTAACGCTCTAAAAGTTCTATTATTGACTATTTAAAAATTACAATTTTTCTCATATAAAAGAAAAAATTATCAATATACAATAATATTACTCCGATAAACCTACAATAAATCGTAATAAATATCCATTCTAATCCAAACAACCACAAACATCTGACAAATCAATCAACTACCCCAAAAGAAAAATGTCTCCAAAACACTCCGAGCTTACCCTCCTCTATACCTCATACAGCGCCGGGAAACCCGTGGGGTCTGCTCCACCCGCTCACTCAGACGTCGTCTGTAGCGCAGATCCCGTCGAAGCTTTTGAGGAGAAAAAAAGTCGAGGGGGAAGAATCTGGTCTCGAGACGATGAGTTATCGGGCTTTTCGAGCGCATGGGAAAGTAAAAAGGCGCAACGTGCTCCACATTCGGGATGGCGGGAGGCGCGTTAATAAATGGTCGGGAAACGAGGTAAGCGACGGGATCGTTCTCGCTAACGAAGTGAATTTATTTTCGATTTTGTTGCGGAGTGTTTTTTTTTTTTTTACGAAGAGTTACGTTTATTGTGTGAAAGATTGGGTTTTTATTGAGGTTGAATAAATATATTTTGATGGCTGCTGGAGTAATTGCTGCGGGGTAGTGATTTATGAGTTTTTCGAGATAGAGCAAAAATATAGTCTTTGAAATTTCGTATTACTAAATTTTAATGAAAACATTTTTAAAAATAGTTTATAATCAATTATTCTAACGGTCTTTAAATATCACCATACACATTAAAATACACGCATACCAAACAAACCGACCGCAACACCATCGCAACGCTCCAGACGCTCTTAACTCACATTCAAATCACCCGATCGCCGTAAACAATGACTCCTATTGGCTCTACGAGGAAGCACCTCGCCCATTGACTCGTTAAAAAACTCGAACAAAAAAAACCGCGAAAGTAATTGTTCCTTCATGCGCGCGGATTCCTTATAAGCCTCGGCCTCAAGGCCCCAGCCGCGCGCGCGCACGCGCATAGCTAATCGGCCGGATAAATAATTTAACAATCGCGCCGAGCAGATTTTCCGCCGGGGAGCGCGAAAAAGCGAATGTGGCAGAGAGCCAGCGGACAATCGGTGGGCGAGAATGGAGACAGCGAACGAGGATAATACTGTAGAGTGTTTTTGGCTGGGAGAACGGTTGCTGCACGGGTTTGATGTATTGTTAGTGCAGTTTGTGTTGCGGATGGTGTTTTTGTATTCAGATTGGTCGTTGTGGAATGCTGAGTGTAAATTATAGATGTGATGAAGAGTGATATTATTCGATTTTGAAATGTTTGTCAACTTTGTTGTTATTATCCAAAGCGTTTATTTACAAACAATCAGTATTATTCAAAAACAGTAATACATTGAATTTCAAATGTCTGATACATGCATAAAAAAATTTTAAAGCATCGACCGAAGCATCTCCAAACAAACCCACTTACAGAAAAAGCCACGCCTGCCCGTCACTACGAGGAGCACCTACATATATACGTGCATCGCGATAACTCCGGCTCCCTCTCCTTTTATCTATACGAGCGCGCGATGATTCAGTGGCCTCCGCATACCGGCCGGAGTATTTTCTTATTACGCCGGCTTTCATGCGAGAGGAGACACTGGCGCGATAGTGGGCGGCCGAATGCACTCGCTGGGAGACGATTTGCGGCTGGTTGAGAAAATTTATGCAGCGCGAGGAGCGGTAAGAGAGGAAGCTACTTACTTGCTCCGTGGAGGCCGGAGAAAAATGGACTGTGGGTGCGGTGTGATGTAATGGAGTGGCTTCGAACTTGCGCTTGATCAGGGCATTGTAGGGAACGATAAAGTGATTTTATTTATCGTTGAAGGTTCAAGATGAAAATTTTTAATTTATGATCAAGTTATCGTATCAGAAAACTCGTGTACGTCCAGCAACGCCAAATTCATTCCTGCTTTTCATACACGCAACACCAAGCTGTCTCCTTCGGATTTCATCCGGAAAGCTCCGGCGATGCGAGATGCCCAGGAGTCGACCTCCTGACCCAGAGCCGCCACAGTTTAACGTTGCTGCAGACAATAGCGGAGCCCGCATCTTAATAAACATTGCGCGCTTTAGTAGCGCGCGACTCGACGCCCCGCTGAATTAATGCTGAGCGAACCCCGTTGGCGTTATTACGTTATACGACTGCGAAATTGAATATTCGCGCGAATTTAGCGACTCGTGTACGTACAGCTCGAGACGGACGCGCGACAAGAGGTGCATTGTGCTTAGACGAGATGATGCGGTTGATGTTGGGGGAGTTACGATATCGTGGGTTATGGTTCGGTGAACGGTTTGACGAGTTTTTTTGTTTGGGATGGTTGAGGGATTTGTAGAGGAAATGTAGGTTAATTTTTTGAGGTTGTGAGATGAATTGATTTAGATGGTACGGCTCGACAATTTTTTTCAGAGCGTTATGTATCCCAGAGTATTACATTTCTTATCTCTACAAAAAAACTGGATAGCAGTGGTTAGAGAAAAAATTTTCCAATTACTGAATCAACATTCTAATCAAACCTTATCTGCCTCCATCAACCCATAATCTCCCCCAAAAAATACACGTTTCCATTTCTCAGAACTCCGCACCTCTCGATTTTTTCTCTAAATCCAAACGTACACAACAACACTATAGTGAACGATAAAACGAATAAAACCAAGTGCTAGCTCGTCTATTCCCATTCACGCGGAAGTCGAACTTTGGTTGGCGCGCTCACGCGTGGTTCAACGACCCGGCATTGTGCGCGCTGATCGCCGACTTAATCAATTCTTCCGCGGAGCCAGTGACTGCCACATTATCAGTCGTAGGCGCAGCAAGCTGCTACTGTCAGCTACTGCGCGCCGCTATTTTAGTGCAGTGCGAGAAGATTGCGATTAAGCGAGTGATAAAAATTTAAGTACTCGGATCGAGGTGAATAGTCGAACGGATAAACGTGGAAAAACATGTCTGGAATGTGAAATGATCCTTAATTTATGAAACAGTATGGTTTCTCAAAATTTAGTATTTCCAACTTTTCAAAACCGACTGCATAACAGCGATATTTTAAAATTCAGAATCGACGTTTCATAGTCGTTACACTCACTCATCACAATTCATAAATTCAAAAAACCATAGAAAACTCCGGATTCTCAAAAATCTGGAATCCATCCAAAGGTTCAGTCATTTTAAACGACGAAAGGTCGAACGATAGCGCGAACAATATCGTTGAGCGATAAAGGTCCGAAACGGCGTCTGAGTAGAGGAAACATGCCAGCGTGTAATCTTTGCGAGATAGTCATAAAGATGAAATGTGTAAACGTACGCTCGATGGGATAACGTCGGGAAGTTTAATCGACCGCTCCGAGCCGTTTCGATTTGTCGCTTTTGCCATTTATGAAGCGCGCGGGTGAATTTGAATTTCGATTTATAGAAGCTTTTAAATATTTAAATTGTTTCTTTATGTATTCTTTGCTTATGATTTTGAAAATTTACGATGTAAACTAACGTGAATTCTCGTATCTCCATATCGCCATAATTCGCTTAAGCAATTTTACTCTAACAATCAAATCGTCGCGACTATTCTCCAGCACTAATTTATTAATAGGTTAATAGCGATACCGCGTAAAAACTCCATCGTCGGACGATATTAACTCCGACTCCAAAAAAAAGCAGACTTTCCGCCGTTGTCCAGGATTAAATTAGCGCTTTTTTTCGCGCTCGACTTTCTTCCCGTGTGGAATTCGCGAAACGGCGTCGCTTAATTGCCGCTAATTGCTCGTGTAATTGCGAGAGACGAGAGAGCCCGCTCTCTTTTGGCGAAGTTTTCGAGCGACTGTGAGCGTAGATGAGCGGCGTTTGGTTTTAGCGGGTTGTTAGAGGGGATTTTTCGGCGATTGTAATGAGATTGGGATCCCTGGATTAAGTGTTAATATCGCCTTTTTATAAGCGTGGCTGTGATAGTATTATTGTATTATTGTAAATTGATTTATGACGTTAAAGTTTGGAAATTATGTTATAATGGCTATAGAAATATCTTCTTATTTTGAAGATTCGATTCGGACCAAACAAATTGAAAATTTTAAATGCAACCAACAAAACCACTCCTATTATTATGAATTATGAGATTGTACAACAATGGTCGGAAGTCTTCTACCGATGAAAATTGGATTTATTATTGTACAATCACGCCGATGTGCGCGTGCGATCGAATTATCATAAATTAAATACGAGTGCTCGGAGAATTACGGCGGCGGCGACCAGCATCCATATAGAAATAATTTTCGACCTTGTCCCGACCTTATACGTACAAATAGAGCTCTAACAAGGTCATTTACTTTTTGTATGACAAATCTGAATTCAAGAGAGATGTGGGCGGGAAGATGATTAAGTTATATGCCCAGTCGTGAGAATGTTTTCCAACGAATTTTTTTATCCTTTCAAATATTGTGACTGTCTTTGGAAATGATTGATGGGTAGGCGAAGATCATCTAGAATGTTTTCGTGCGAGACTTAGGTTAGTTTATGATAATATTTTACACTAGCCAAATAGAAAATCAGTTGGGGCTTACCAAGCCATTTAATATTCAAATGACTTTGCAAAAGTCGCTACTTGATATTTAATTTGTAACTAAATTAAAATAAAGTAAAATTTTAATCTGTCAATCTAGCACTTTTTTCAAATATACACAGAGCCATACTAATCCATTCACAAAATCACCAACCCGCCAACTCCACCCAAACGCCAAAACGAAAAATCCCAACCAAAGTCTCAATCCCACCGTCTTCTCACACACCATCCGCAACACATCTCGATCTCTCTGCAATCACGCGCACTTATACATGCGTTTCCGAACAGCAGCGCGCGCATAGCCTCGCTTCGTAATTATTCACGCACGAAGCGAGCCACGCGGTTACGACACTTCCTCTGCGAGCGAGTACACACGCTGCAGATTGCGCGTCAAAGACATCTTGCACTTAATTCATGCCCGAGGAGGAGGAGTCGAAGAAGGGGCTGCTTGTTACGGAGCGATTACAATTTGCCAGCATCTCTTTTATTTCTCCAGCTCGTTGCCTCTTCTTTAGCTGGAGATGCAAGTGTGTGTTTATTTGCGTAGACGTTTTTTGCGGTGAGATCGAACGGAAGTGTTTGGGAAGCGGGAGGAATATAGTAATGAGAATGAGACGTTGTTTGATTTGAATGTTTCTTATTACAGAATATCTGCATGGTATTGTTTTTACAGTCAGTTACCAGCTCTTTTTTTTACTAGTAGTGTAGTAACTCTCTCCAATATTTTTACTGCCAAGCGCTCATCGAACACTGCACAGCGCGCATATATAAACTAGCCGCTCTCGCGTGATGCGGGATGCGCGGCCGCGCTCATAAGTGCCGAAAGCTCTCAAGCCATATACGCGCGGTTTAGCTGTTAAGTGCGTAAGTGGGGCCCAAAAGCGCGCCGGCCAGTGAGTAATTCGTTATTAACGCCGCTGCGTTTGCGAGCGTCGAAAATACACGGGCACAGACACGCGCTGTTTAGGACTGTTTGCGAATGATTGACCGTGAGTGTTAGAATTTAGCGAGCGCTCGGTTTGTTGGGGTGAAAAACGTTGACTGTGTTATGGTTGGTTTTGGATGTGTTTGGGTGGTCGGGTTTGATGTTTGATTTCTGATAGATGATGTCGTTATTTTTTTTTGACAATAGTTCAGAAAAAAATAGTGGACAGAGATTTTTCCAGTGTTAAATTGAGTAAGTGCAATAAATATAATATGAAGTAATAATGTTACACAAAAAAACAATCAATGGAAATCTTAAAAATTCATTTTGAAGCTTAATTTATTACACTACTTCAAAAGACCTGATTGCTACTTTTATCAGATTCTAAATATAAAACCGTTACTCATTCTAATTAACTTCGCAAGTCTCAAACAAAAAGCCAAATCGACAAGTGATAATAAATCCATTATCAACTGCATTACCAAATCTTTTTAAAAAAATCCCACATCTACTCTATACAAAAAAGTAAATAAAAAATTTAAGTGTAACCAGCTCTCAACTCCAGACATAAACCCTCGCTAACAATATTAATAAACAAAACGAGAAAAAAAGCTCGCAAAGAAGAAATAAAGAGAAGACGGAGAGAATGGTGTGTAATTCGCCTGCAGAGGGCATTCATCGGCGGGCCGCGGAGCGAAGCAGGATGTCGGCTGTATCTACGCCCCCAAATAAATTCTTCTCTTGAAGGCAGACAAAGCGCGAGACTGACTGCCGGTTTTTCACGCCGACGTGATCATTTTTTTTTTTTATTCGGAGTGACTGAACTGTCGGGAATTTCGTGAAGATGATAGGGTTTTGTGGGGATTGTGGTGTGTCGATGTTTTCATTTTGAGCAAATTATTTCTAAGTAATATGACAATGATAAGAGAGATTAATACAGTTGTATTTGCTCATTGATATGGAACGTTTTTCTAGAAATGTTTTATATCGGACGTTGAATCATGCTACCGTGACCGACACTGTTTTGCTTTTTTATTGCAATAAGAGTTATTAATTCTTACTGATAATTTTAAATCGTGAGTTGCAATAAATGTTGAGATAATATTGCGGCCTGTTTTGAATATAAATTTGAACGAGATTATTTATCATTATTTCGTAACGATATCTAAAAATATTGCAACTTTCATTTGCATGTGTGATTTCATCGATAAGTTTAATCCGTTTAAAATGTAAAGCAATTAACAGATCTGCAGTTATCTTAAAGTTTGTAAACGGTTTTGCAAGATAAATATGCAACCACTTACAAAGCAGAATTAACCGAATAAAAGTATTTATGCATAATATTTAAAAACGTCTAAACTTCACGTAACACTGTTCCAGAACTTTAATGACTGCATATTTCAGTGTCCTTCATAAAACATTTAAAAAATAGCGGATAAAAACCTTTGAAGTTTAGTTTACAGTGGCAAAATTACAGCTCTATTCTTATAGTTACTTCGAGAGCAATTTTCATTACCACTAACCTCCCCTCACACTTAAACCTCCAAACAGATCCACCAAACAATCCCAACACCTCTCAAAAACAAACCTCACCCATCCCAAATCCCAAATCAGCCACACGCCAAAAGGCTCCTCAATTGACGCTCTCACATAACGGGCCGCGTCCATTAGAGATCAATTGGCGCTCGAAACACACACTCCTCTCCTTCGAATCGAATTCCCTTTCTCTCTTCTCTTTTCTCTCGATCTCCGCCGCTCGACGGTTATAGCCCGCATGGATAGACATCCTCCTCGAATCGACACCGTTCAAAGAGAGCCATTGTGGACGGCTGCGTATAAATCGAGAGCTAACCCTCGAAGCCTACGGCTTTGTGTATCGGCTTTCGTGTATAAAGCAAAAGTCGAGCTTGGCTTTGTGGGGAAGGTGAAGGAATAATAGACGCTGTGATTTTTCGATCGGGAATATATATCGGCTTTGCTGTGGGCCGATGCGGGGATTGAAGGGGATGGTGACAAAGGAACTGTTAATTATTTGTGTTGTGTGTGGCGGGGGATTGGAAATTGGTTATTGGGCAAATGCTTAGAGACTTTTCAGTGAATATGTAAGAGTCGAGTGTAATTATTGGAATATTTTGAAAATAAGAACTGATGAAAACGAGAAATGATCAATCCATATTTCATCTCGTAATAACTAGTCATTATGCACTTTAAAGTCGTTGCGTATTCGCATAATTTAACGCATAAATAATTCCACAATCAGCAATTCATATCTAAACTCACTCTACTTCTAGGCAGATATCCGATTGCTTTACAAACATGTACCTAAATAATATATTTTCTCGTCAAAGCATCAAAACGAAACGATCAAAATCCTCTCCAAGCACGCGATACATCAAACACAAATTCACACTCCAAACGCCTCCTCTAATTCCCCCAAAGTAAACATCCTACATCAAAGCCTCCAAAAGAAAATTCGCAATATATTCCCTCACCTCTCCGAACCATCCAATCCATAATACCCAAGCTCACAGCGAAATCACTTTCCTCAAACCCACACACAAGGAAGATAACGATCGATGAGTCTCCAAAAGGCCCGCTCTATTTTCGGATAATTTCAACTCTCTCAAGCGTTTGCTCTCTCTGCCAACTATGGCGTCATCGAGAAATTCCACAGCGAAAACGACAGTTTTACGCGGTTCACGTGCACTTGAGAAGAGAGAACAGACTTGGCGAGAGTACGAGGAGCATTCGTCATTACGAAGACTCGTGGCAGTGTATTCAGTTCGTTTAGCTGGGCGACGCTAATGGCCGCTCAATGAGCTTACTCTCAATGGGGGATTGAGGGATTTTGCAGAGTGAATGGAGAAGTCTCAACGGGAGTAAAAATAGTAAATAATTTCTTGATCAAGCTGGAACGAGGGATAAACTGTTTACACACAAACGACTCTTTAAAATAGTCACATAACAATTCATATTACGCTGCTCTGATCGTATGGTTCGAGATCGGACTAGCAGCACTTGCATAACAATAGCCCGCCATGTTTTCCCGAGCACACAGCCTAAACATCACGCTCATGTAGGCTTGACCCTACGAACCGGAAGTCGGCGTGCGCGCACACCGGCAGCCATATATTTCGAGGGTCCGCGCGTCAAGTCTATATCTCAGCTGGCGGATCGTTTGCGCTTTGGCATTCCGTGGTGGCTGGTCCCCCTGGATTTCTGAGAATCTGATTGAATTAACGGGCGTATGTAGGACGTGGATATAACGGCACTTGCGGTTTGATTTTTCTGTGGGAAATTTTGAATTTTGGTGAGCTTTGATTATACTCGGTGGGATTTCGATAATGGGTCTTGCTTTTCCGGAGGCTTGAAAAATTGTGTTCGAAGCAGGTTTTGTATAAGATGAAGTTATTATGTAGAGCGGTTATCGACCTTAGAAGCGGAAATTCTTAATTTCTTGTTAATTAAAAGCGGATTTGGACTTCGTGGTAATCCGGTAGATATATTGAAACCGGAGACGAGACTTGCGACTAATTTTCTAAATCCTGTGCGAGTAATTACAAGCAATTAGTCAATAGAGGCGCGGGCAATGAATTTTTTCGGAGTACCAATTGTGAGCAATTTTTCTTTATTACTTACTCAAATTTAAGTTTTTGAGATATTTGAAGAATAAAATGAACTTGCTAAATTTCTTACCAACAATTAATATGGCAAAAATAGAAAGTAACTAATTTTCCAAAAAAAAAATCATTTTCTCAAAACTCACTACTCAAGTCTATTGTTTCACAAAATACCTCAAACTGCACAATAAAATCTTCATCAGCCTCATCCACATCAACTGAAACGCTTAATTAACCGGCACAATAACCAATCCTTTATTTCTCAATTACTCCCATCATCTCCATCTTCACGCACCGGCGAGTATTAAATCCAATTTCAACGGAGTCGCGTGCACACTGCGTGAGCTCTACGCGATCAAGAATATTTCCCGGCGCAAGGATAGAGCTCGCGCGCACTCGGACGCGTGATTAAAGGCTCGGAGAAGCCGGCGGCTTCGGCTCAAATGGAATCAACGGCTTCGGAATGATAAGTGACGCCGTGAATCTGATTCGATTAGGAATAGTGCGTTTCTGCGCGCGGCTCTCTGTGTATCTGGGAGAATGTCGAGGCTGTTGCTTCTCCGGTTTCCTAGAGTGGGATCGCGCGCGACTTTTGATATGACGTAGGGGTTTATTGGCTTTTGGAAATGTTAATTCGAAGGGGCAGAGGTTGCGTGAACTGATTGATTCTGGTTTGCGTAATTATTATAGAATTTTTAAAATGGTATTCAATAACGTTCAAGTTTTCAACACTCACTTTATCGTAACAATTTTTAAATTCGCTTTAATCTTCCTCGAGCGTCGGCACGATTCCCCGGGGACTTTTAAAAAACCGCTTACCCGCCGCTATACATTCAGCCGAAAAACTCGCCGAACTCTCGACTTCCCACGTTAGCGCTCTTAGGAACCTCTTGTTCGCCGGTACGCCCAATGACAAATCGAGCTTTCCCCGCTAGACGCGAAGAAAAGCCCATTTTCATCCCCCTCGCGTCTCTGTGAGAACGTCGGCTTTAATCCTCGGCTCCTCTTCTCTGGCTCTCTTCGCTTCGAAAATCCCGGTACCTTCTCTTCTCTCTCTCGCTCCCCTCGTTCTTATGCAGGTCATCGATGCACCGACGAGATAAGAACGAGGAAGCAGAAGCGTTAGACACGTTTCTTGGCGCTGCTGATTTGTAGTCGGGCAACGTACGCTACCGAACTTCTGTCGATGGCCTCCCAGCTGCTGCGCGTCTTTCTCTTTTGCGTATTGGGTCTTTTTGTTGTTTTCGGCTCGGGAGGATTTTTTTTGGGTGGTGGATTTTTTTTTGGGTCTGATTTGGCTGCGAGGTGTTCCCTGGCTAAATGTTTTGATGGGGGAACACGGTTTGGATTTTTTGTAATCTTCTTTGTTTGAAGTTTTGAAGTGCTTCTGCACGTTGTAAGCATCGATGACAAAGAAAATTTTTTTTAATTCACTTTTTTTTATTTCTATACTGTTTCTCAGAAATTTTAGAAAAAAAATTTAAAAAAAATTGAATGACTTACAGTTGCCATTATCATAAAACAATATATATTTCTCTATGAGAAACAAACATTAAAAATCTTATGACAATAGATTTACATTATTCACATTAAACAAGAATCCTCATCCCTACGCAAACGCAAATCCTCGCGCGCATCAATTCTAATCTCCGAGCTATCGAATTCCCATTGTTCGCCAACTAAATATAAAACCGCACTTCAAACTCCGGCTCGTTCGACAGCCCAGAAACTCGACCGCAATCTCGATTTTACAGCCGATCTACCGTGCGGCAAACTAAGTCGCTCCGCCAGAGAGCCGCCTCTCGGCCTGGCGCTCGGCCTGCCGTGTAAATCCGGCAAGATTTACACGCGCGCTCGGAGCGAGCCATTCGAGGCACGCGCGACATGTTGCAGCATTGCGCGCTTTCGTTTTCGAATCGGCTTGAGACGCCCACGCGAGTGCGGGGAAGGTATAAATATATGCGTGGTGGCAGAAGCGCGCGTGGAAGTTGTTTGAAGTGGCTTTGGGAGAGTGGTTCTTATCGTGATTGGAGATTGAGAGGTTGGGTGCTTTTTTTTGCTGGTTAAATTTGATTATTCAGTTTGGTGTTTATTTTAATTTATCTCTCGAATCCAAACTAAAACCATCCATATGCAAATCTAATTGAAAACAGCCAATAAAAATTCAGATTCCTCTCTCTTATTTTCTGCTCTATCAATCAAAAAGATCAAAATCGCCCTATACCACCCAGCAAAAAACCAAATAAACCACATCAACCGTCCGCCAACCTATCCACCCGTCACCACTCGAGCCCAATGGGAAAGTACGCCCACCACCACCGAAATCAAATATTCGAAATCATAAAGCGAAAACGCGGAATACACCACGAAGCCACTCTCTCGATCGCTCGTGACCTCGAGAGAGCGCACATTTACGCATTTCACCGCATGAAACTCCCATTTCGCTCCTCGCGAGTTCGCTCCCCGCACCTTCGAGCTATATACGAGCGCCAACGGTAAATTGACTTTCATCATGCGTTTGACCTCCACGGAAATCGAATCTGCACGAGCGAGTGCGAGTGAGTAGATATACGCATGTGATACGAGCGATCGATAGTCCTTTTTTTTTTAGCGTAGGCGCGATGAAAGTGAGCTTTGATCGATTGTTTCGGATGACGGGTTGAGTTTTTCGGTTGAAAGGAGAGGAGCTCGGTCAGAGGTGTCTGATGTGGCTTTGATATCTGATGTGTTTTTAGGAGACAAAGGTTTAAGAGTTATTTTCTTTGTTAAGATTTTGCAGATTTAAATTTGAATATTGCTTTATGAAATCGAATATAAGTAATAGCGTTTAATGTATCAAAAAATGCATCATATCCATTTACTATTTTCACACTGTCACAATTCGAAACCTAAATTTATGTCTAATTAATTTTTCACTTTTACCCTTTCAAATCTCCCATTCCCCCAAAACACGAACTATCCCGGCGCCTATCATAATCAAATTCAATCTTCCCGCGCTCGACCCCCGCATTAGCATATCTAGGTTAATAAGCAAACTCGCTCGCGTTTACCCGATACACGCGGTATATGTTTCGCGCTCCCGGCATACACCTCTTTTGTCCTCCGCCCGCCCAATTAACGGCTCGCAGCTTTACGAGCGGCCATTCGCGCTAAAAATTAAATTCAATAAAAAAATATGATAAAAAGAAGCTGCAGCGCAACGAGATGATAATACCGTATACATCTAGCCGTCGCCGGGCACGAGAGCGAGGGTCAGAGGAATTCCTAAGTGCCACGATTCTGCTCCGGGAGTACAGAGACGCTCTAATGGCCGTACGGAGTCGTTGACTTCGCCTGCTGCGGCAGCTATTGCCTCGCGTGTGCGCTTCAGTGG
Source organism: Eupelmus urozonus (assembly GCA_900480035.1). Taxonomy (NCBI): domain Eukaryota; kingdom Metazoa; phylum Arthropoda; class Insecta; order Hymenoptera; family Eupelmidae; genus Eupelmus; species Eupelmus urozonus. The sequence goes on from UELX01000015.1 coordinate 18,825, forward strand.
TGCTCAGCTGGCTCTGGGTTATATCGAGCCGGCGCATCTGGCCCGAGGCTGTGTACTTGACGGTCCGGTGTTTTTTGTCGAGGTTGGGCTTTAATGGCGAGTGGACTGGGAGAGATGAAAGGGAGAGTTGCAAAAACAAATTAATGTTGGTTTTTTTGTGGTGATGCGGGGTGGTTCGTTTGGATGCTTTTAAAATGTTGATAAAGAGTTGAAATGATAGGCTAGAATGCACGTAAGCTAAAAGTATTATTATAAAGTGCATTCTTAATAAAAAAATTGGATATTTATAACTAATTTATAATGTTAATTATGACACGCTAAAAGAATTATATTTCATGATTGAAATTAAATATATTTTCTTATAAAAAAGTAATTGATTCAGATGATTAGAACACCATCTTTATAAGAGGCTAAAATATTATTTTAATACACCACACGTGTGTGTAAGCTCTTGCTTCAGATTCTGAAACCTTCTTAAAACGATATAGACAAAGAAAATACAGTAGGAGTAAAAAAAACTCATTGAAACCGAAATAGTAGACCATTTGTTTCGTAATAAGTTACTTTCTTTGTTAAACACCCACATGGTTTCAGTTTGGAATCGTGAGATAATTTTTAGAATCGCTCTTTTTAATTTTCTCTTATTAAGAATTTCGGCTTATCAAAAATATTTATTTCTATCAACAAAAATCTTATTCCATCCTAAATTCTAATCAATCTTATCAAAACATCTAGAAATCAAATCGCCCGGGTACATAAAAAAAACCTTAAATTTGTGTAACCACTGCGTTCAAAACTTCTGACCCCGTTTTTCCCACCAAACCCCAAAAACCCATCTCCCCATCCCCCTCATTACCCGCTATCCACAAAAAACCCTCCTCACCTACACCAACATCAAAAGAGCCATCCTCCGCAATCCCAGACGTCACACTCGCAGCCAGTCCGCGTCGTCAGCGCGTATAAGCGTGACGGATTTACAGCATTGAACCTGTTTCCCATGGGAAAGCCGCCGGGCTCGTTATTATTATATACCTGCAGCGCGCACGTATACATATAAGCACAGTGGCATCGGCGCTCGGTGCGTGAGCTAGCAGCGATGGGATGTGTGTATGACCAGCCGAGCGAGCCGCGCAGCAAGTGGAACGACTTGCTCGCTCATGCTGATTGTGCACGGGGCGTTCCACGTTGGATTTCTATCGGAATTATTTTTTACCGTTTAGATGCCTGAGTTATAAGGTTTTCCTTTTTTTTTGTTCAGGCTTGGTGGATTCTGGGTTATGGAGGTAAAAACTTTAGTATAGTAAAGGCTGTTGGAAAATATTTGAGATGGAAGTTTACTTAATACTGTATAATGTAGATACAAAATAACAATTTCTTTGTTCGAAATCAATCGAATCTGTCTTCCTAACCACTTTCGTGTTAAAAAAAAAACGTTCAACAGCCTCCAAGAAATTTTGACCATCTAATTTGACGCCGACTCCCCCATATGTAAAATCACGTGTTTAACATGTACACAAACCGCCAGCATGTGGACTGTACACAATAAAACCTGTGCATACGATCGAGGTTTCTTCACCGAGCTACCTGCTCGAGCGCTAGTCCCATTCACCAGTTTCTTTCAGAGCCAGCGGCCTCTCCTCTTTCTCTCTCTCTTTCGTTCCGTTCGAGGGATTTAAATACTCTTATACATGTATATACGTATACAGCATATCGTATACAGGTCGGCGCGTAGTTCTCGTAGGAGATGTAACAGCTTGGCTGTGTACAGCGGCGAGGTGATTCATAATTTTCAGCTGTGGAATATATTGCATTGTTAGGGGATTAATGTTAATGGGGCCATGCGAGAGAGGCTGCCAGAGCTTCTGTATAAAGCGCTGAGCGTGATTCATGGGCTGGACGTTAAAAGGCCGGGGCGGTGGAAAATTTGTGAGTTTCGAGGCTGAATGGTGTTTGGAAATTTCTTTTTTGGATTTTGTAAATTCAAAGATTTTAAACTGCATAATACACGGAGAAAATAATCGTTAGCCTGATCGTTTATTCAAGGGTGATAAATTTGTTTTTACAAAGTACAAAAGGACGTAAATGTCCATTAATTTGGCAAATTGAATTAAGCATACCACAGTAGGTTGAAAAAAGGCTCAGGCATCTATCTAAAAAGGCAGACTTTATTTTTCTAAGAAAAAAGGCAATTTGAAAAAGGTCATAACTCCACTTTCCCAATATTGGCTCCTTAAACTCGTGCTCCTTTGCCTTGCCGCCAAAGAATTATGAAACAAAGCTCTTACTAAACAAACTTTTTAAAAACATTTGCGGAAAACTCGACGCTCTGTAAACCGATCATCCGTGTATTTTGATCTCGCTCGCCTACCTGTACACAGCCCTTTTCTCGGCCTCTTGGGTCCTATTCAAACTTTCTCCCTGCTAGCTCTATTTGTACTATTTTAAGGCAGTGCCGTCGACTGTCTTTTATATTCTTTGTCAGAACTCGGCCCGCTCGACGTTTTTCTCCCTCTCGCGGTAAACGATACTGAACTATATAACTTATTTTAGTTTGCGCTCGTTTTTATATTTATGCCCTTGTATTCTGAATTTATCGCTGGTTTTTACTAATATATAGCAGACTGCTTAGCATAAGAGACGTATAATGTCTTGTGGTATTTAAATCGAGTTATAAATTGAGGCTTCGCGTTAATATATGCCTTAAAAATTTTAAAAGAGTTTTTTGTCTTGCTTTTTTTCTAGTTAGATGAAAATCTGATGACACTGCAGTTTTATTTTGGACCTTTATAATTTTTTATTTGTTGTGTTTTAAACTACCGTTAATCTATATTAACTTTCATGATTAATTTTCATGCGGATTCTTAATGTCTCATTAATCTTTATGCCTTTTCTTATCGAAACAAGTTTATACTTCATAAAGAATCATTATCCTAAACCACTTATCCAAATGCAAACTCTCACACATTAGCACACAAACACAAACTTATTCCTCTGCCAGCCATCACATAACCCTCTTTCGTATTCCTCCCGAGCCTCGCACTACCCAGCTCCTCCTCCCCCTTTTTTTTATCTCTCAACCGTCATCTCACGCCGACCGATTATCTTCGCCCCCGTCGAGATCACGTTTCTCTCGAACGGTTAAGTCCTTCGCTCTTTTTTTCCATGTGCTCCCTCCCCCCTTTTTCAACGTCACCTCTTGCACTCGCTCCGACTGGTCTCGTAAATTTTCGAGCAGCCGCTCTATTATTACCATCCACTCGACCCCCAAATGTCTTATCTTTTTTCTCTGTGTCCCGCCGAAGTTTCCCAGGTCCGCATCGGCGTCTTATCGATATTCGTCGAACCGAGCGCGTATCTCTGTGTTTGCATTTTTGATGCCCCGCCCACGCTATCTTAATCCTCGGGTATGATTGTTTTACGAGGCTGTCTTTAACGGATCGCCCGGCCTGTTGACTCATTTTAACCAAATTTTCTCGTTCTTATCTGTGTATTGTTCTGTTTTGAGCTGTTTGCTTCTAAGGCTGTATCTCAATCTTTATTTATAACATTAATTTATTACAGGAATGATTTTTGTTGCCATGTAATAATGAATAATAAGTTGTACCCTTGCAAATCAGTTTTAAAAATAGCATGTAATAATAAAATAAAACAAATCAAAACAAATGCCATTAAAAAATTATTTATACAAACTACACTCAAGCACCTTATTCTCAATCTTGCTCTCCATACGATTTATTCTGAATGATTCCATTTCGTGAATCATTAAAGGCGAAAGTACGCACCGGTCACAAAGCCGCTAATCAATTCAGCAAAAGCCTATACACCTATCATTCGCAAAGGCTTTCAATGGCAAACTCGCCATCTAATCAAATCACGCATCTACATACAATTCAAGTTCGATATCGCGCTGCCATTGTTCGCTCGCGCCTCGAAATTTAACCGCGTGAGCCGCTCTATAATCACATTTTTCACTTAGAAAACGTCGAGCGGCCCTTGATCTCGTTTATTTAACCCCCGTGTCATCTCATTTTTCCTCTCCCGCATCAGCGATGATTTATATGCTAATCCAGCCGTGTAATACGAGCTGGTCTCTGTAATTCTGTGGTGCGAACTTTCTCTAAAGGTATTTTTTTCTTTTAATGAAACTGCCGTATCTCATTGTGCATTCCAGGTGATGCGTCGTTAAGTAATGGTGGATACGGTTGAGTGACTTTATAAGGTGGTAACGTGATTATTCAGCGGTATCTGTTATACGACACGTTTCTTTGCGTTGATACTTTTCTTTTGAGTTTTCGTTGACGGGTTGGTTGTGGTTCTGGGATTTTCTGAGAATTTCCGATGAAGATAAAAATGAGATAGTCGGAGTGGTTAATATTTGAGATCTGAGATGCTGATAGATGTTGACTCGCTGTTAACAATTTTACTGTATAATTTTTTGTATTACCCTCTCCTTATACGCTGACGCAATACGATGCTATAAACAGACCCGACTAATTTCAAGCAAATTGCTATAACGACAGCTGTAAAATTAGAAAAAATGAAGCTAATTTTATTCCAAACAGAAGTCATAAAAGAAAATTCACCCAGCGCGCAACACAAGATGCTGCACCCTTTTTCTTCTCGCTTCTGCATCCGCGCCTCGAAATTAGCATGCGCGAGAGACGGAAAGAAAAATTTTTCTCCGCGACTGCACATATCGCTCGCCACGTATTTCGAAGACGGCTTTTCGTTTGAAATTCCGAACACGTGACTCTCGCGTGACAAATTTTTCAAAAGCTTTGGAGACTGCGAACCCTTGGGCGCCTTATTTTTCTCCGCCTTTCAAAAGTGCGAGCCGAAATATGCTTTCGCCCTTGTCTCTTCCTGCTATTCGATTGTTACTTGAGACGTGGAGGTAGAGTGAAGATAAGATTTGGAGATGAGGCGTGAAAATATTTTTGGAAAGTCGCAGAGGAAAATAGAGTTGGTTGGTAATATTTAAGGATTTTGTTGAATGAATAATATGTGGCTCTGTTTCTAGTTTTATCTGATGCATCCGGTGTTTACTTGGACTCGGAGTAATATTTTAATTTTAGAAGTGATTGTTTACTTTTGTAACTTTTTGCAATTTATATTTGTATTATGACATTTTTAAAAATAGTTTTTAAATTATGTATTTTAAATTTTTATATTATTTAAATGTAAATTAAGTTTCTTTAAATATTTTTAAAATCATTAAGTAATTAAGTTCTTTAAAAAAATAGATTATATAAACACATTTCACCACTTGACGACCTTCCAGCAATCAACCTGGAAAATTTTTCGCATTCACTTCCCACACGAAACTCGTTCTACGAATCTTCCATAATTTTTCTAACTATCCTACCGAGAACCCGGCAGCCTGTTGCTCAAAAACTGGGTTGGAGAAAAGGGCAAACATCGAGCCCAGACGCACAAAAAGCCGATCCCCTTCGCGATGCATTTCACGCGTAAATCCAAGGATTTACAGGCGGACGCACGCGATATTCACGTATGCCGGCGTAAACTCATCCGTGCCCCTTTGGTATGCTCTTATTTCGACAAGGGACATAAAAAGGTCACGGAAAATTAGAGAGTATACTCCAAGCGAGGAACCAGTTGTCATTTTTTCTTTTTTTAAGGGGACATTCGCAATAAAAGGATAAGATTTTTGTAAATTCGTAGGTATAAAAGTCAGGGTAATGGTGCGGATGATTTTCTTGGCTCTGATGAGTTCTGAAAAACATGTGTTCGCAATGTTGCGAGCAGGAGGCGCTCTGAAGTTGCGAGAGCATTGGTTTTGATTTTACAGCGGCAATAGAGTGTTTTATGGAGACTTGATGCTGAAACAGATTTCGCTTTATTCAACGCAATCTTGCTTTTAAAATAGTGGACGAGCTACAAATTGTACTTGGAATGATAAAAGCAACGTAAAGAAATGAAGAATGAAATGAAGGAAACAAAAGAAATTGAATGTCTACGTTCTTTGTTTATGATAACGTAAAGTAAATTTGTGTAATAATTGAGTCATAATTTCTGTTTAAGTGCTAGATATTTCAATGATGTCACTTGTTCGCTGTTATGAATCAGAAAAAGGTTTGTTGAACTGTTTTGTGCGTTCAAAGCGTAATAACTTTTAAAAATTGAAAAATTGAGTTTAAGCAATATCAATTTACGACGAAGAACATAGTAAATAATGATTCTCGTAGTAATAATTTATGAACACTTTTAGAAATTATTGCACAAAATAAAAAATTTAACGAAATAAAATTTTTCATCGTGCAAAAAAATAAATATTAAATAGAAACTAAAGATAATTACAGAATAAAAATATACTTTAATAAATAAAAATACTATGATAGATTGGCCGTGTTTTCAATAATTCACCTATTTATATTCAAAATTTTGTAAATAATCATAAAAAATACCAAAGCCATTGCGAATAAGCTTTGTGCAGCTGTTACTGAATTTAATTCGAGTAACCATATTATTATGCAGTTAACAGCAGTGATCTTCAAGAGAGTGATTGGATTAATGCGGACTTCCGGTTTAGGCGCATACAGAACTTCAATAAAATCATCTTTTGATGATGCTGAAAGCTAGTCCAATTTTTTATTACATTCAAAATAACTCTACATAGCTTTCACGCTGTACAAAACATGTTTTTATCAAAATATATGCACTGCAAAGTGCAAACTAATCATTCTGTTAAAAATCATTATCTACGCGAAAGCAGTCTATTAATCTTAATATACACAAATCACGTTTACATTAAGAACTTTAACCGTGGATTCACTTTATTTAATTTAAAAAATAATTAGTGTATATGCCATAATCTTTAAATGCGGACAATAATAGCTTTTACGACAGCTCAAACTAATCTCCCTCATTTAATCTTTATTGCGCAATTAACTAATGACTCCGTCCGCTCAAACTTTTTCAAACTAACTCACGCGCGATTTTCAAGTAATCCGCATTCCTCAAACAAACAACCGCCATTGTCCAAGAAAAAAAATCCAACCTCTCCGTGAATCACAAACCGTCAACAAAGAAAACTCGGCCAATCCCACCTCACCATCCCCTTAAATATCAAAAAAACATTCACCTCATATTCGGAGAAAACACACTTGACAAAGACCCAGTGATGAGCCTTAACCGTACAGTTACACCCATCCAGAGCACAAATCCCCGCCGGCTTCGGCTGGAACAGCTCCTCCGCGCTCACCAACGTCATCATCATCATAATCATCGTCGCCGCTGCGAGGACGCACAGGCTGCTCCTCATCTCGACGGCCATGGCTGAGACAGCGGCTCTCCAAAGCTTCTCAGAGGCGACTCGTCAACTTGTTGATCTCTGGAGCGCTGGGGGGCACTATCATAATTTTTCGCGATTTGCGCACTTGCCAGCCGGCATGTCTCGCCGCTCGCGAGGGGAGGCGCAGACTGCGGGGCAATTTGGAAGATCGACTCTATTTTAGGAGCCGGCTCGCCGCCCGCTTCGAACTGGTTTCTCGAATCGGAGCTATATAGTGTCGGAGGATCGCGAGCTGCTTGTGGATTGTTTGAAGAAAGAGGTAGCTCGTAAGGATCGCCGCGCGGTTATTTTCTCGGCTGTAATTACTGGCAGCGTGTGTCTTATTACGCTGGATCCTTGAGAATCTCGCACACACCTCGATTCTCCTGCAACTGCGCAAAAGAGACTCTTGAAAATTCAGCGAACGTCAACGGTCCACAACACTAAGACACTCGCGTGGGGCTATATCGATCGATCTTGAGCGCGCGCACTCCCGATAACTTTCGAACCGGTCGACACGGAGAGAGTCGACGGGGCGAAGAGGAAAAAAAGAGAGCGTGTCGAGGGGGCCGACCAGCTGACGCGATCGTGACGGAGGCCGCATCGGCACTGGCACAGAGCGCCGGCCGATCGCGAGAGAAAGAGAGAGCAGCCGAGCCGCCTTTTTCGCCCCTACCTCTCGGCTCTCTCGCAGTGTGTATGTGCGACGTCAGGCCGTTCTGCTGGCTGCTTAGGCCTCGCGTGCGGCGAGCGTGCGGCGAGTTGAGATAGGTTTTTAAAGGAGATGTGCGCGGCGCGAACGGGTTGGATTGTGGAGCTGAGGGGATTTGGATGCTGGGTCGCGGAGGATTTTTCGGAGCGGTGGGGTTTGGTGTGGGGTGAGGTGGAAGTTTGGTAGGAAGGTTGTTTGGAAATGAGAAGCTTGTATGTGTTTTTGGTGGAGATGAGTCAAGAATTCTTGGGATATTTATTTATAAAAATTTATAGCCTTTGTATACATAAGCATTTTTAAATTTCTGTAATGATGTTCGTTTATAATCGTTATTATTTAAGTTAATTAATTTTTAATCGAGTGTAAAAAATAAAATTATTGTAGAACAATACTTTTATTTTTTACTTAAATCATTCATTAAATCATTATTCCAATAATTTTAAAATTGTTCCAATTAGAAAATATTAATTTACTTTATAAATTAATTAACTTACTCGCTGCTGCCATACTGTTAAAATTACATTTATATCTATTAATTACGAATTAAGGACAAAATAAATATATAATATTATTCGAAAGGAAAACTGTGAATTTTCAGCGTTAGCTTATTAATTATTCAAGACGAACAGCTATTTACTTTCATAGTGAAAGGACTTCCATTTTTAAACCGTAGAAAACTCATTTGACTACTTTTAAAAAAATACTTTAATAAATTCGATTTTATTAATTTTTATTAATTTTAGTAGGCTAATACATTAAAGTAAAGAAATGAACACATTTTAAAACTGTAAAAATATAATGCAGCAATATGATATCTAAATAGAAATTTTTTATAAATAATTTTAGATAGTCAAAAACTAATTTAAGTTTTTTATCACTGTTAAATCAAATTATCATTCGGTATTATAAATAAACTTTCCAGAAGACGTTTTACATTAACATTACACGACAATAGCTCAATTTGTAATTACTCGTGCCTATAAATGTAATATTTAAAAAATATTAGAAATTTCGTATAAGAACCTAATTTTTAACATCGCTAACTACCCAACAACAATTAGTCATACATATCCCTAAAATACATATCGTCCCAAAAACTACGCCGCACACGTCACTGACCGTCCACCGCTCTGACAAATCCCCCCTCCCCTCTATCCCTCCAAACCAGGCCTAAACACTCAGCAAGCCTGCGCCTGCTTCTCCCTCTCCTCTCCCTCTCACTCTCATCGGGCCTAAATCATCCGGCGTGTTTTTCTCAGACTTTCTCGCTTTCCTACGGTTGCACGCCTGCTGCAGCGAGTTTCGTGCGGGGAGCAAAACGACATGACTCAACTGCGCGCGCGGGAGGCTACACGCAGGTCGAGACAGGTCTTGCACTTTTGCCTTCTGTTTTTTCAGCGTGGGAGCGGGGCGCGGGGGGTCGAGCTAAATATAGATGACGTCGCATCGGTTTTCGAGTGACTGGCCTTAGTACGTGATTTTCGGGTTGCTTTCGCAGCTTGCTGTGTGGTGCAGTGATCGGTTTTTGGGGTGTTTGATTTTATAATGGGTTTGGGATTGTTTGATTTGTCGGGTGGACGAATGATAGTTGTAAATAATTCAATGTTAACCGTGCTAATTATTTCGTGTATTATTCAGTACTTAGTAAAAATAAAAGGTATGCAACAGGTTATGCTGTTGAAAATTTGATGGCTAATTGATATTATAAAGCTTGTAATTTTTTTAATACGAACATTATTTTGAAATATAAAATGGTATCGAGTAAAACTTTACATAACGTTTTGTGAGATTGAGTTACATCATTTGTGATTTCATTAATATAATATATAAGTTACATCCGTTTTATTTTATCTTTTTTAATTGTATGTATTTCATTAGTAATCAATTTTCATAGCCCATATTCATAAAATAACATTTTGAAATTAATCAATATTTTTTTTCCACGGAAATTGAAGTATTACAAAAAATGTTACTTAAAAATGTCAAAATCTAAAAAGACAACCAAACAATCCTTTATTCTTTTCTCCGGGGAAAAATAGAATAACTCAAGAGTTTTAATAAACCCAGTCCTGAAACGCTCCTTTCATTTTTCCCTTTTCCACCTCTTATAACATCTTGCGTGAAACTATGCCCTCTCATACGCATAACGCAAAGACACAGCGCCATGTAAAATGCAAAACCCACTGCGGAAAGCTGGAAAAAAGAAAGCAAATGCACCGGCCGGCACAGTCATTGCAAGTAATTTCAGAGGGACCTGCGTTATTGCGCGGCCAAGCTGAAGTAATTAAAACGTCTGTGCGCGGCTGGACCGAGGAAAGCACCTCTTTGGGTGTGTCTATGTTAGGGGAAGGCACGTTGAGGCTGTTGTCCGATTCTAGAAGTGAGAAGTCCGAGTTTAGAAGCTGGGGAGAAGTGCAGTGGATGAGCGTGGTGATAGTGGGAATAATTAATTTTGCAGCAATTAATTTTGTTGGGGAGGTTGTAAGCATTAATAGGTAAAAACTGGATAGTATTCTTATTTAATATTTGAAAGGAGGAATTAAAAAGTTATATTATGTAACAGATTTGAAATATTAATAAATGTGTACATCTATTTATAAACATTGAGAAAAAGATTAATTTTAATGTAAACTATTTTCAAAACTACTACCACAATATTTGGATTCGCATTTCATCATTATCCCAAATCTTGCACAACAAAACAAACCCATTAAAAATCTCCCGCTCTCCCAAATCCCCTTCACATTTCCACACATCTCCAAAATACTCCACACTAATCCACTCCAATCCCCTAACAAACCCACCAAAAAAATCATACACCCACCCTGCACCGTTCAACCCTCTCTAAAACCCCCCAAAAAAATCACAAAGCACCCCGCCTATTGTTCACCCCGTATCCAGCGCGTCGGAAGCGGAAGTGCAGATCGGCCCTCTCTTGCGCATTCCGGGAGAAACGCTTCGCTCTCGTTTAATTTCCCATGAGAAATCGCGCGCCATAGGGCGAAACGTCTGCGAGACACGTGCGCGCAGCTCTCTTCGTGCCTCCGCACAATGCCGGCTCCGTTCGTGATGCTGCATACGCCGTATACCTGCAGGGACTCGCCATGAGAGACGGACTATCGCACGTGCCGGCCATGTGTCGGGAAAGTCGCCGGTTTTTTGATAATAAGGGGACGAGGATGATAATGAGATGCCGGCCGTTGGGTAGGAAGCGGCGGTGTTGACGTTTTGGAGGAAGTGGTGACATGGGTGGTTCGTTTTTCGGTTTTTTCTTGGTAAGGTTGGTGGGTTGGGGGAAGGCTGTGCTTTGCGAGGGTTCTGATTTTTGGATGGTATGTTGGTTTTTGAAATTGAGACTTTCTGTGATAAATGTCGGTTGGGTTCGGGTGAATGCAGATGTTTTAGTGAAATACGTTGTGGATTGATTGCTATACAGTTTTGTTAATAGCGACTAGATAGACATTTTTTATTCAAGATTTAAATACATAAATCTATTAATTTGGACATATTATAACTACACAAAATGTCTGTTAAATCGACACGTTTTATCTGTTAATTTAACAGACAATTTAGTAACAGGCAAAACATGTTAACACATTACACGCGTCTTGTTAACCGTGTATTGTTTTACTTTATTATAATTGATTCTTTATTAAATGAAACTTGAAAATAATAAATCTTCTTAAAATGCAATTCCATCATAATTTCATTCGTAGAGTAATTTCACTTTTAGGTAAAAGACTGGCCAAAAACATCAACGACCTAAACTAACCGTCGCTCTACGTACCAAAAAAAGTAAAACAAAAATTATGAAACAAAAAAAAACAACACCTCAGCCCTTCAACATTCCCGTACTAAGAAACCACGTGCCTCATCAACACGTAAAACCTTACTTGCAGCATAAGCGAGTTGCTCGCTAATATATACATATATACACCGGGCAGTGTTCTTGCTCTGAATCGGTCAAGTGCCCCGCGCGATGTCACTGCCGCCTTATTAGGGCCTCGCTCTTACCCGAGGTTGCCTCGGTCGCGGAGAAGAAAACAGCGGCCGATAAGATTCGACGCTATTCCAGCTTGCCAATTAGGGACGGCTCTTTTTCTTCGAAATTGCCTACAATTTTTTACTTGTCTCGCGCACGCGCTTATAAATCTCACCGCAAATCGCGCCGCGACTTGGCGGTTACGTCGCGCCCGTAACGGAGATTGGATTTTTTTTGTTTGGGGTGGTGATTCTTTGGTTCGATTAAAGGGTGCGCTAGTTTTTTTTACTGTTTGAAGTTCTCGATTTTTGTTTTTAATACGTAGGTGCTGGCGCGGTGATGAAAAATGAATGGGTATTAAATGGGGGGTTCACTGCAAATTGAAGGAGTGGAGCTTTGTTTGAGAAAGAGGCATGACGTTTTTTTGAATGAGTTTTGAAGGAAAGATGGTTTTCGGGAAGTAAGTAAATTATGGAGGACGAAATGCGTAATGATTTGCTGCTCTTGATTGAAAATTACTCGTTTTTATGTGGTGCAATTTTATTTGCGATTTCGAAAATTACTGGAGGTATAAGCTTACGTATGTTATATTTCGAAATTGTGGTAATTATTTTAAATATGCTTGTTTTAACAAAAATTATTGCATTTGTTATATTTACTTTAAAAATAAAAAATATATAGTTATATAAATATAAGATTTTATAATTACTTTTCCCGTAGTTAGAAGAAGCTATACTGTTAAGCTAATAGCCGCTTTACGTTAACCCATTTTTTAATAACATGTTATTCATTAGTTAGCTCCACGTTAAATTCTTATGTATTATTCTACATGAATTCATTATAAAATATGAAATTTACGGAGGCACTAATTCAACACAATGATAAATAGGCCAATAAATCACTCAACAATAATTAATAGATTTCGATTCTTCCAATTAAATCACTATGTCAACACAAAATATTAGACATTAATCGAGCGCTAATTCATTTGTTGTACCCCAACAATCTCCTTCACCACATCAAAAAATTTAAAATCCACCCCAACAACCCCAAACCAAACTCCCTCCCCCAACACCCCACCCACACCGAAACCCCCAACAATCTAGCTCTCCCAGCCCGCATTAACCTCGGCGCTCCTGTTGCAGTTGCCACTCGAACGAGCGGCTGTTCCTGCGGGACTTCGTCTCGTGCACGGCCGGCACGAGCGGCGGCCGACTGGCCCGATGGCTCCAGCCGGACAGCTTCGTCGACCCGGCCAAGTGCGAGCTGGTTTACGCGCGCGAGGAGATGCGCTACGGCTGGCCGGCCCTCGTCACACTCGTCACCAGGGACCAGTACGGCGAGATCGTCCACGTGCCCGGATTAAAAGTGAGTCTGGGGGATGGTCAAGTAATGATGTGGATGGTCAGATTGGCGCATGTCTGGGTTGAAATTTTTTTAAAGGGGAGGGACGTACGCATGAGCAGTTTTAGTTGTTTTTATTAGTGTTGGCTTTACATTACTGACCAGGAGAGTATCACATCTCCGGGTCACAGATCTTGATGAAACTTTGGAATATGTTTTTAGGTACCAAAATTTTTGTTGCTCAACTTTAAACAATAGCACAACTTTGGATCTAATTATCAATTTTTAATTTTGAAAATGGCAAATTAAAGCTTGTTTTTTCTACTTTGATTTTAGTTATTGAAAATTTATTGGAAATATTCGTAGACTGAATCATTCGCATTTCAAGTAGAAGCTCCTTTTTCATATTTTTCTTAAAATGAATCTACAAACATTGATAACATGAGTTTTCCGAAGCCTTGGACTATACGGCTTTAGCTTTCCTCATTTCTTGGTACCCAAAAACATATCCCAAAGTTTCATTAAGATCTGTCATCCAGAGATATGACACTATCCTAGTGAGTTAAATCTACTTGAATTTTATTAAATTTTGAAAATTTATTCAGAGGTATCTCAAGGTTTAAACGCATATATTTCAATTTTATACTCGATTAAATATTTAAAATAATTTGTATCAAATGGCACATAATTTTCTTTACGATTCAAAACGAAAATCACAAAATTCATCTATCTCCACAGATCGAAGCAAAAGCCGTACCGATCGACAAGCGCGACCTGTCCGAGCCGGAGCAAGGCAAGAAGATCCGCCGGATGTCCCAGCCCGACCCGATGACCTTCGGCGGACATCCACCCCCTTCCCTTGAGACACCCTACGAGGTGACGGTCCTAGACGATCCGTACAAGGTCCAGTTCCACGCCATCACCATAATGAAGGCTTATCGTAACTATTCATTCGAAGAGCTACGCTTCACCTCGTCGGCCCTTAAAAGATCGAGCGAGAGCATGATGGTTATGCCGAACGGCGATGGGACTTATAGGGCTACCTGGACGCCTTTCTCCGTTGGTTGGTACTCGATACAGATCAACGTCGATGGTTACGATATGGAAGATGTAAGACTTTTTTATATTATTGCTGATGAAATCTTACATGAAACTGACCGATTTTTGCTTTTGTAGAATTATAAAGTCGAGGTGAAGCGGCCGCCGCAAGGTATGGAGCTGCCCACGCTGAACATCGTGAAGAAGCCCCAGCATCTGCCGAGTAGGCTGAGAAAATTCGTGGCGAAAAACAGCGCCGGGCTTAGGATCAGGGCGCATCCGTCCCTGCAGAGCAAGCAGATCGGTATTGTGCCCGTCAACAGCACTATAGTCTATTGTGACGAGGTAAATTTATTGATAGCTATTGCTATAATTATTTTGCATGGTTGCAGTAAAAGTCCATGAATTTTATGGTCTTTTGATCGAATTTTTAATTTCATTTATATTTTTATGCAAAGATTCACAACGACGATGGTGTGTGGCTCCGACTGAACGTAGATACCATAGCTAAATACTGTAATAGCGGACACTTGGAGGCCTGGTGCCTGCAGTATAATCAACATTTGGGTAAAACTTTGCTACTGCCAGTAGAGGAACCAAAGACTTCGGTGTACCCATCTACGAAGGATGCACAGAAAAAGACGGAACTGAGCGAGGAGTTAGTAAACTTAAAATAATATTGATGTTATAATACTTCAGATTTTACATTATTTTATAACTTTTTAGTAAAAGGAAAACCGTAACGTTTGATAATGGAAAGTCTATGGCCGTGGTGACGTGCGGCGCTTCAGGCCACAATATAAGAAGCAGACCAAGTTTGAAGGCTGCAGTTGTTGGAATGCTGGCTTTGGGAAATACCGTAACCATTCAGGAATACGTATGTTTTAAATAATTTATTTAAATAGTATCATATATCCCAGTCTTCAAATCTCCTAACATATGAAAATTTTTATTTCAGTTTGTGAATAGATACGGTACTTGGGTCCGCATAGACAGTGACTCTGCCGGTAAGTACTGCTTTGAGACTGAAGGCGAGGCTTGGTCACTGGCCATTAATAAGCACGGAGTGGCCTATATGAAAATCACTCAGGATATGGATGACGAGATCGCCGAGAAAAAACCGTTGCTGGCCGAAATAGCACCTATGCTTCAGGTTAGATTAAAAGACTATACACAGAGATTCTATTAATCTCTACTTTTTGACGGTTAATATTGACAAGGATGTGTCCTAGAAACTAATTTAAGACAGACGTATCAAGCTAGCATAGATGGATATGATGCACCTTTTAAACATTTTTCTGAAATACGTCTTTATCAATAGGAGACGTTGATTCGTATTAATAAAGTCATATGACGCCTTAAAACCTCTACTGAAACTCGAACAATTACTTACAGAATCAAGCACTAAATCACAAAGGCTTCGAGCAGCAACCCTCGAGCAGTCAGGACAACTTCCAGGCGAACGCGCTGCAGAACTGCGCCACCCAGCTCCCTAACAGCGCGGGCTCCGGTGACGGCCTCAACAGTTCGTTCCTCTTCGGCAACTACAGCGGCAGCAGCATCAAGCAGCAAGATTCGCAGGCTAGCAGTGACAAGTGTACATCGACGAGCACGGCTGATAAAACGACAGAGCCCTCAGCGAAGCTGGCCAAGAATCATCTTAAGGAGCGCTCGACGAAGGAGCGTGAGAGAGAAGGTGGAGGTGGAGGGAAGTTCAGTGTGCTGCAGAAGTGGCTGAGGGGCGATGACAAGTCGCACGGAGAGAAGAAGAGCTCGCCTGGAAGGTGGTTGTGGAATTTATTTATTTATGAATTAGGTGCGATTATAGTGGAGACTAAAATTAATGATGCGAAATCGACAGGGATTTTTCGGAATTCGTGGGAGTCTCGGTGAAGGAGCTGGTGAAGGCGATGGGTGAGAGCCGAGCTAACGGCAATGGCTCGACGCCGCCGGAGACGCCTAGGCGGATGTCGCGCAGCTCGTCGCCGAAGAATCCACAGAGCTCGCCGAGGTTTACCAGTAGGTCGTCGAGTCCGGTTCCAATACCTGGTATGTATTCAGTGGGTTTGGCCTATGTTAATTTAGGAAGCTAGTACTTGTCTGTCTATATTTTTTTATCTGAGATTCCTTCTTCTTTTTTCAACATCTATTTTCTTATTTCGCGCATTGACACATACTTACTCGTGTTCTCTGTGTGTGTTTCGTCTCCAGCTTTATCTGATCTAATAGTGCTGCGCGAAATAATCTTAAGGGAGTGTGATCGTAAGGCGCAGCTCAACTAACAAAGATCTTGTTTGTTTTAGTCTATTTTTGGATATGGAATATTAATGATTTGATTAACTAAAACCTACGTAAAGAAATCATTATAAAAATTAAAACAAATATTTAGTTTAGTATAATAAATATTTGATTACTTCATTGTATTTAGTACACCTATTCAGAGTAGTATTTCAAAATTAAAAATCACAAAAAGTGACAATCATTAAAATATATTATATTTTATATTATATTTTAATTTAGTAAATACTTATTTGTCGAATTGATGGTATTGGTTAATTTCACATCCCCTTAAATAGCTTTTTTTATCGTGATAGATGTACTTGATTGATTTCTTTTAATTAATATAAATTATCGATACATCTATTTTTATATCCATGCCAAGGAAAATGAGAAGTTTTTAACTGCTGACTAAACTTTACATTCTAACGAAAACTTTGAAATATTGTTTTTCAATATTACAGTTAGCAATTAAAAACCAATTATTGAATCTTAAGGCTACTAGTTGAATTAGTTATAACAAGATCGTGATGTTGGTCTTAGCTGGGTCCAGTCGTCTGCCGTTCGGTGCTGGTCTCTTTCCACCTGCTGTTAATGCTCAAGGTACTCATGGCTTTTCTTCCCTTTAACGCTTGTAAATTTGTAGCTTTTGTCACAATAATTTCATTCAACCAAAAAGGCTTTTTCACTGCTTTTTATCATGGAATTAACATAAATTAGCGTTATTATTTATTTTAATTTTTAGATGTTTAGAACAACTGATTTTAGTACAGAATCATTTATTACTGTTTAACTTAATATCAAAAGATAGTAATAATAACTGTGTCCTGTTTTGCATGTTATTCACTTGATATGTAGAGCGTAAACCTGGTACTGAAAAGTATAATTTTTCACGTGAGTAATAAAAGCATTTTCTATGCATAAAATACAAAATGTAGTTGCATTTTAGATAGATGACTCTAAACGACAGTCACAAAGCACATTTTTGCACGTAATCTCTATATTCAGAAAAAATGTTATTATAGTCGATCAGTATTTGTAATACTAAAAGATTTTATATTTCTTTATATGTTTGCATATTTTAAACATCTGAATGTATTCCATTTAATGAAAACTTATCAGGTGGGAAAAATTTGACTGGAGGGGGAGACAGTGCCAGCAGCAGTCCCTTGCACTACGGCTCCCCCCGAAGTGTCGGCGTCTCGCCCTTAGGTAAGACTTGTGAAACACAATCCAAAACATGTAAACCGATTTGTCCACGATTAAAATATAAACAAGTTTTCTTTTTGAAGGGCGGTTTACGTCGTGTAATATATATTTTATTCAATATATTATATAAATAAAATTTTGATGTTCGCGTTTATTTTTTAATTTTTTTTCATTTAAGTTTTTATAATCAAAGTTGTTTAAAAAAAATAGCTATACCATTTTATATAAATATAAATATATTACTGGCATACAAATTATGCTATAGTATTTTAATAGTGTAAAATTACAAATTATTCAAAAGAGCGGTAAGAGAAATTTATTACAAAAACAATCAAATTTACTTTATAATGCGCATGTTTTCTATTTTTTAATTTTTTAAAATTAAAGTATTATAATATTCACTTATAGATTTACAAATTAATTACATTATTAAATATTGCACGATGTATGTAAATTGCATGATGAAAGTAAGAAAAATAGTATGACAAAATATTTTTGTATTTTAAAACTATTATTGTATTAATGTTTATTAAAATATTTCAAGATTTTCTAAAACGCAGAGTTATATTATGCATGAAAAGCATATTGAATTTAAAAAATTTATTATTTAGTTATAATATTATTATATTGACTGCGAAATTTTGAAATATATATTGAAAAATAAATCTTAAAATAAAAAAAACTTTTGAAGGTAATATTTAATTCCATATTATACATAACAAAAAATAGTAGATTTTGCAACACATGCATATAGTTTCTCATCCTTGTGTGATTGTAGTATTCGAAGGGCCGCAAAGCCGGCCTGAATGAAACGGAACAATTTTTATTGAATTAGTTTGTATGAAATTAAATTTTTGAAAATTTGCAAAATGCTTGAAGCATCTCTTTATGCACACTATATCATGATAATAATTTTTTTCGACTCATTGGTATAGAAATTTTGTCTAAATTTGCTTAAAAACTATAGTAAATAGTGCTGTAAAAAGTACCGTCATATTTAGTTTAGAAAAAAAAATAAAAAAAAAAAAAATTTAATAGAAACTTTTAACGCCATCACAAATTGCCGCCTCTTAAACTTTAATTCACCTCAATTCAATACTTCTAAAAAATATATGCACCTTTTATCCTCACCTCCTTCACTATCCTCAATTCGGCGAGGCTACTATCTACAGTTCAATCATTCACTTTCACAGTATCAGCCGGCATGGTGGACAGCGGCGGTGGCGGCGGAGCCTCCGGTCACCAACGTCGAGGTTCAACACAAAGCGACACGAGCGCGCTGGTCAGCAGCTTGACTCGAGATCCATCGCAATCGCCGGCAAGCTCGATCGCTAACACAACCAGGGACCTGTCGCCCAGCCCGAGCTGCAGCTCGCTGCACATGCGTTCCGAGGGCAGCACGTCAAGTCCGCCCGAGACGCCCAAGAAGGAGTTGCAAAGTGTAAGAGTTGAGAGAGGTTGATTTTAGAATGATTTTGAGAGGTTTTATTATAGTCTTGACACGATCATTTTCTCTTCGTTATAAAGTAAAGTTTTAAAGATTTTGTCAACGATCTCACGCGTATTAGTTTTATTTTGTATTCATATTTTTTCGAATAGATATGCATCAATAAGTTTGTAACATTTCGTATTATTATATTTTAGTTCCAATCAGATTTTTTCAAGTTTCTGATCTCTATAAAACGTTAATAAAAATATAAGCTTTTAACCAAAAACAAACAAATCACAATATTATATTTACAAAAACTTTAAAAATAATTGAATTCATTCTCGATTTTTCATCTACAGCAGGATTCTCAAGACGCTTCCAGGAAGGTCTCCGAGGCTCAGACGCAAACGAGCCCGGAAAGTGCGACAACAGCTATGAAAGGTCACTTCTCCGTTAATGCGACGAACGGCAAAGATGAGCGTCACTTGACGAAGCTGTACCGTCGCGATCATTCAAAAGTTGCGAAAACGAGAGCGAAACGTGCCATATCACCTTCCGCGAGCACGCAACAGGTGGCTAGTCCGAGTCGCACTCTAAATCTCAATAAAGAAAAGGTAACGTTTTAATCACTCCATCATTCACTTAGATCATAAAAACCGAAGGTTAAAGTCAACTAATCACAATTATTTTAGGTGAAAGAAGCAATAAGCCCATCAGTAGCCGAGTGTCTTCGCGCCGTGTTCGCCGCTTTTCTTTGGCACGAAGGCATAGTGCACGACGCTATGGCCTGTGCCAGCTTTCTCAAGTTTCATCCCAACTTGCCGAAGCAGGGCGCCCTGGTGGTGACACGCCAGACGCCGGTGTCGAGCAATGAGCGTCAGAAGACAGAAATGACGCGCGAGGAGCGGGCGAGGCAGAGGCACTCGGTCGAGGTGACGAACGACGGCAATTATCTACACATTCAGCCTAGTACTTTGGAGAGCCTGACAAGATCTGCCGCGAATGCCAATGCTAATAGGAATAGAAAGAAGCAGGACACGAGCATGAAGGAGGAGAATGGGACTGCAGGTTAGTTGTGCATTTGTACTGAAGGTTACTCAAATTTTTGTTTGAAAGGATTGAATTAATTGTGGAAAATATTGTCTATTTGTAGCAAACAAACTGACAGCCCTGCCGGAATTCACAACCGTTACGGTTTTACCTCCGGCTCTGAAGAGCCTCGTCTTTCTGTGGGAAGAGCTGTCTTTGAACTGTCTTCAAGCAATCGACCAGCAAACTGTCTTACCTAGTCCAATTGCCCAACCACCGGTTATGAAGCTCGCCAAACGATCGTTGAACGAGACACCAGTGAAGAATCCTCTGTCGACGCCGGCAAAGGAGAGTAACGCAGTGGATAAGCGCGAGAAGAGAGGCACGCGGGAGAGAAAAGAGTGGAAGCCAATCTCTAAGGTAACGGTGGCCGATGGGTTGGGAGGCATCGAGCGGGAGACTGTCTGCGAACTGTGCGGGCTGTCCTTCCCTCATCCCGTGACGTATCATATGAAGCTGATGCACCCGGGATGCGGATGGCATGCTGGGGGTAACGGTTATAACAGCGGAGGGAATTACTGCGTTGGGTGGGCTGGGAATTGCGGAGATGGAGGTGGTGGAGGGAGCTCGTGGTACCTGTTGTGCGATACCTGTCGCGATAAGTATTTGAAGGTGAGTTAGAATATTCGTTGATATTATTTTATAAAAAATTGTGTAAATTGTCGAAAAATTTATAGCAGAAATAAAACTATGTTTCGTTCCTTTGTCATTGTGTAATCGTCAGTGTTTCTTGAACGGGCAACATACAATTAGAATTTTAATTTCATTTTCCATGATCATGAACACTTATTATCTTTAAAAATAGCGGATTTTATAAACTATTCTGATTTTTTAGGCTAAAAAGAACAAGCGGCACAGGCGCGGCTTGGGTGAAGCGAGCAAACTGATGTCGCCAATCATGTCACCTGATAATGACGACACGCATATAATTGTCAAGAACAATGCAATGTTCCTGCTAGACTTAGCAAGTGCTGCGGGCGTTAACATTCCAAAACAACAACGTCGGCCCTCCCAGACTTTAAGTTCGGTAGCAGAGAACTACAGTCCGCCGGAGGCGGCTGGACCATTTCCTTCGACTGGACCTTTCCAGTGCCTGGCAGCGCTCGGTGTGCAAAACTCGCAGAACAGCGAGGACAGATTTTACGAGGAAATGCTGAGGAGACAAGGTGGTCAGCAAGGTTCATTTGAGGGAAGTGGCAGTGGGTTGACTGTAAGTAGCAGAAGGGTGGGTTTCACATTTATTCATAGGTGTTGTGTGCATGTTTGTTGTATTTGTGTGTCGATTTTTGTAGAATAGCATACGTAAATAAATTTTAGAAATTTTCAATGTTGACAGATCTATTTAAGCTAAAATTTTTGTTTTGAAGCCAACAAATATATTCCAATACGATTTTAGAGAAATATATTAATAAAATCAAAATTGTTATAATTTTTTGGAAATTTTGGTTATTAGCATTTCTCATATTAGAATATCATATTTTATTTTTTAACTTTAATACAAAAAATTGTACTCAAATATAAATTTAAAGTTTCTTAGATTAGCTTACATATTAAAAAGACAAGAATATTAAAAAATTATAAATTATTCTAACAGCTTACTTATAGCATAAACAACAACTTTTTATTATTAAAACGATATTAATTTTCTTATTGCTTAATATTTAGCCTTTGTCAGAGTGTCCTATGAGTGATAGTGACAGCGATAGCGGAAAAAACCGTGGGATGTTTCATCGATCTGTTTCTATGTCGACTGGGGCACCTTGGGCCAAGAACACCAGTGACGGTCGAGTGGTCATGATGCGAAAAAGAAATAATAGCAGTAGTGAATTAAATAATGGTAATATTTTAACAAATTAATCTTCATTGATTTATTAATAATTTTTTTTAGTACCATTGATTTAAAATATTATTTTTATATCCTTCAGATGCTGGCTCATCATTACTCTGTTATCCTTCTGCTGCACTTCAAAAACTAGTGCCATCGATGGATCAATCAGCCATAGTTTCTTCAAATCAAGCAGCGGAGATCGCCAATAATGATCGCATCGAACTGCTTATGAGACCGGTAATGCTGTTCGTCCTGCAACAGCACAACCTACAGCACCTGCAGTATGCGATGAAACAGGCTTTAAGACGCGCTGCATGTCGGGTGTACGCTATGCAGGCGCTCAATTGGCTGTTGAGAAGTGTCACTCAGCCAATTTGTTTGCACGATCTGTTATGGTGGTTCGTTGCCTCACTTACGCCGATCGTCTCAGATTCTATGGATATCAATGAAGATGATAACAGAAAGAGATGCCTAGAGAGAAGAAAGGATCACGTACGTTTTACACTTGATACTTTGATTCTCTATAAAGTGCTTCGAAGTTTTTTTTTCTGATTATATTATCATATTGCAGATTTTTGTAAATTGCTTATATGTTGACTTACTTTGAGCTGAATATTGTATAGTTAAATAAATGTCAGAAATTTACCTTGAAAATGTACTTTTATTAAATTTATAATATTTTTCTTATTTAGGATATGGTTGGAGTGTGCGAGCATCCTTTGAGCGATTTGATAATCGCTGGCGAAGCAGCTAATCCACTTCCTACAGCATTCCACACATTATTACAAACGATTGCGGATTTGATGCTTTTACCACCTCCTGGTATGAAATAGACTTAATAATTAAAATAAAATGATCAAAAATAAAAAGTATTGTAAGATATATAATGATGAACCCATATATTAGGTTCGCCGCTTCAACAAGCCGCTGTAAGATGCTGGGCCATTCAATTCACGCCCGCCGATCACATGTTTTTACACCGCAGTCACGTGTTTAGTAACATAAGTAAAATTCTTTCGCGCTCAGAAGAAGAAGAAGACGCAACGATGAGCATGCACAAGAGTCACCAGTCAAATTTATCAGGACAAGTTCAGAGTACGGTTGAGTCACTCAGAGATCTGACTTCAACTGTCGAGATCAAAACATCGAGCAGACAAGCAATGATCAGTAGTCTTACAGACAACTCAACCGAGACATTTTGGGAATCTGGTGACGAAGATCGAGATAAAACAAAGACGATTACCATTATTTGTGGTGCTCACGCGTTTCCGAGGATGATTTACATTCACATTGACAACTGTAGGGACTTAACTGTAAGGAGCTCTTAGATTAAAAAAAAAAAACACAAATTTATTATTTATACACAATATATAATAAATTATTTGGTATTTTCTATTTTAGCACAAAGTTTCAAATGTTACATTCCAATCAGGTATTGATACAGACGAAATGGTCAAGTTGAAAAATGTTGAGATAGAAAGTAGATCGACTGGGTGGGTCAATTGTCCAATAATTAACAGCCGGCATGTCGTCGTTGGTCTTGAATTAAAAGGGCCTGACAATTCACTGCGGGTTAGACAAATTCGTGTATTAGGAGAAATTGAAGGGGAAAATCTTAAAGTTGGTAAACAGTTGAGTGCTATGACCATCCAGCAAAAGAACTGCGAGGCGGAAACTTTGAAAGTATTCCGATCAATTACATCACAGGTATAATTAACGAGAAAAAAAATAAGATTCTATTATTTTTTTTTAAATTTATAAGAAATTTAAAAAAAATAATAATTTGTATAATACATTTTATAGTAAATCTCAATAATTATTTTAGGTCTTTGGAAAGTTAATTCAAGGAGAGCAGCAAAATCAAGGACCAAACTCTGCAATAAATATAGAACCAAATAATGAAGAATTGGAAGAAAGTAATGAACTTCGCGAACATATGGTAGGAATTTTGTTCAGTAGGAGTAAATTGACTCATCTCCAAAAACAAGTCTGCACTCATATTGTACAGGTAATTTATTTAAATATCCATATATTTTTCGTATATACAATTATAAGTATTTTTGATCTAATTATAATATTAAATAAAATAAAAAATTGATTCATAATAAATAATAATTATGGCCAAATAAAAAAATTATTTTATTATCTTACAGGCTATTCGAAAAGAAACAGTTCGTCTTCGAGAAGAATGGGAGTCGCTTTTGTGTTCACCAACTCCAGTTAACAGCTTAATAAGCGATAATAGTGACATGCCAAAAGCTGCGGATACATACTGCTTTGAAATGTTGTCAATGGTTTTGGCCCTTAGTGGAAGTTCAGTAGGAAGAAACTATTTGTCTCATCAATGCGGACTCTTGAAAGACCTTCTCAGTCTATTGCACACGGGTTCAGCTAGGGTGCAGAGACAAGTAACTTCTCTTCTAAGAAGAATCTTACCTGAAATCAAACCTGAAGCCTTAGCAAATGTTGTTGGTGCTGATCGACTTCCACCTTCAGATTTTAGTATTATCTCCGCAGCGAGTAATGGGTATTCCCAGTCTATGGATTTCGATGAGCATAATTTGGGCATTTTAGATGTTTTTCTTAGTTGTATAGCAAAGGCTTTGACCGTGCAGGTAAAAGTCAAAGATAAAGAGAATAATGGGAAAGCGTTGCAATCGATTTCATTGGCTACAAGTATTCATCCTAAAAGCTTTGTTGGGATCCGATGGTGGCTAAGAGGCTGTATTACGAGAAAGCTGGCTGAAGAAATTATACAGCTTTTAAAAGACATGGCTTCTGTAAGTTTTTTTTCGTTTTTTAATATTAAAAATAATATTAAATAAATGAAAGTAATTTTTAATTACTACATTTAATAATAAAAATATTTTTAGGGAAAATTGTCTGATGCTTGGGCTGCTGTGACAAAAGCTGCTATTGCAGAAAACATCTTAAACTTGACCAGAATGGATGACAAAAATAGAGATCCAACAAAATGTCTCCGTTCGCCAACTTTATGGTTGGCATTGTCTTCCCTTTGTGTTTTAGATTCTGATCATGTAGAAAGGTTATCCTCTGGTCAATGGAGCAGTGCTGATGGTCAACCACCACCTCCTAGAGTAAGAATTGATTAAATTTTATTTGAAAAATAGGCTTACGGAAGGTAAAATAAAAATGAAAAATTTTTCTTTAGCCAACATGCAGCAACCACGATGATGGAGAAACAACAGCAATCATTCAGTGCAATTCTTGCGGAAACTTGTGCGCCGATTGTGATCGCGTACTGCATCTTCATCGTAGAACCCGTATGCATGTGCGGCAAGTTTGCAAGGAAGAAGAAGAAGCTATTCGTGTGGATCTTCACGAGGGCTGTGGACGCATGAAACTTTTCTGGATCCTCGTTTTGGCTGACAGTCAAACTCTCAAAGCTCTTGTTGAGTTTCGCGATGGACCTCCACAAAAACCTGTCGGAGCAACATCCGGAGTCTGTCGATTTTGTGGAACAACAGGTACGAATACATGGAAAAAATCACCCAAAAAAATAAGTGCTAAAATGATATAGTCATAGAGCAAGTTTTGACTATATAAAAAATTATAGTGTAGCGATTTCAAACAAACGTTCTAACTAGTAGCAATTTCAAACAATTGTTCTAGTAAATAGTTACGATTTTTACCGTAAATATTATGTTTAAAATAAGCTTGCGTTAATTTTAAATACAATCATATTGTTATAAAAAAAAAAAAATAAATAAATAAATAAAATTCTCAATTCTTAAAATCTAAAAATTGTCATTTTTCTACAGGTAACACCGGTCTCCTAGCGATCGGCAACATTTGCTCGGACCACGAGTGTCAGGAGCACGCAAAGAACGCCTGCAGTAAGGTACATCCATGTGGTCACATATGTGGCGGTGTGCGCGACGAACGTCCTTGTCTGCCCTGTTTGCACCGCTGTAATCCAGCCTGCGATCTCAAGCAGGATGCTGATGACATGTGCATGATCTGCTTTACTGAGGCACTTTCCTGCGCTCCTGCAATCCAACTGCAGTGCGGCCACGTATTCCATCTGCACTGTTGTCGGACGGTGTTGCTGAAGCGCTGGGTAGGCCCGAGGATCACCTTCAGTTTTTCACTCTGCCCGATCTGCAAGGTGCCTATGGATAACCCTAATTTAGTTGAGCAATTGGCCAGTGTGAAGGCACTCTACGAGGATGTGAAGAGGAAGGCGCTAATGAGGCTAGAGTACGAAGGCCTACACAAGTAAGTTTTACGACAAACTAAAAACTTTTTTTTAAAAAGCTTTTCAATTTGTACTAATTATAAATTTACTTACAGATGTAATAAATTATGTAAATTATCTGTTAATATTCAATTTATGGTTTTCATGTGAACTTCATAAATATTATTGCATTTTTAGAGCTGATGCTGTAACAACACCAGGTGGACGATACTACCAAGATCCGGCCTCCTATGCTATGGACCGCTATGCCTATTATGTTTGCTACAAATGTCAGAAGGCCTATTACGGTGGAGAGGCACGCTGTGATGCACAGCAGGGTGGTGAATCTTTCGATCCTACGGAACTCGTCTGCGGCGGTTGTAGCGATGTAGCTCGCGCCCAGATGTGCCCCAAACACGGCACCGACTTTCTCGAGTATAAATGTCGTTACTGTTGCTCTGTCGCTGTGTTTTTCTGTTTTGGCACCACGCATTTCTGCAAGCCCTGTCACGATGATTTTCAGCGTGTCACCAACATACCCAAGAACGAGCTGCCTTCATGTCCAGCAGGTATTTTGCATTTATTAATAGAATAATAGATAATTCTATATTAAACTTTTTTGTTTTTTTATGTATATTATCTGAAAATAGCAAATATGTAACTTTTTTTTAATCCGTCATGTTTAATCACTGAAAATACACTAGTTTAAATTATTTCTTAGTTAAATAAAAAAAAAGTTAATAAAAAAATTTATTTAAGTTTAAATACAATAAATTTTCTTATGTGTAGGACCCAAAGCAAAGCAATTGGAAGGAGATGAGTGCCCACTTCATGTAAAGCATCCACCAACTGGAGAAGAATTTGCGCTTGGTTGTGGCATTTGCCGAAATGCACAGACCTTTTAAGATAAATACATTTCTACGCTTGACTTTCTAAGACTCTGAATCAAGTTTTCCAGAGCTAAGACGTGATGAACCTGAAAAATACTATTGCTAAACTTATTGTATGAATGAGTGAGAACTTCCTATTCGTATTTTTTCTTCTTTATAAAGAATACTTGCTGAAAAGTATTTCGATGGCAGCGACTGAACAATGACTGGAATTGAATGACGCGGAGATGTAGTGCACACGACTCGTTTAAACAGAAAATTCGTGTGATAAACGTTAAATAAGTCGTTTATTAATAATAATGTTAGATATTAGTAGGATCAAAAGTGCTGATTTTGGACGACCAACGTCCGAAGAACAATATTTCTTTTCCATTGCGTCAAAATGTGCGTTAATCAGCAGAATATGAATATCTGCGACTGTGAGATTAAAGGCCCACGTGATTATATGGCCTTTCTACGATGTCATTTAGGATAATCAATTGTCGGGAAGTTAAATGAATTGAATTGCCTTTTGTCGATGATACAGGGAGAGTATGCGTTGAATGTGAATAATATGTGTGTCGTTATGAGACTGGAAAAATCGCATTACCTTACATTATAAAACTAAAAAGAAGAAACTCAAATGTGCGTGTTTGTTAGCATTTTTAAATTATTACATTCTATTTAAATAATTGTGTATTTCATGCGAATGATAGTGCCAGTCCTGATCTCGCTATTCGCATTTTTCTATCAGTTTATGTTAATTTATAATTTTTTTTTTGTCATATTATTTATTGAAATTTTTCTCAATGTAATTATTGTCTTCGATAATGAACAGTGGTACCGATTTGTACTATACTGTTAAGTCCCATTTTTAATGATACATAAGTATTACAATGCTACGATGTATTCAGCATTTCTGATTGTAGAGTGAATGGTGCGATGAAGCTGTTTACTTTGATAATTTGTTACATAGTTTGTCTTTCAATTTGGGTATATTAAATGAGAGAATCAAGGAGAGATAGTGAAGTTTTTATTTCAAAATAGTTTAAGATTGCAATAAAATAAAAAAATTTTGAAAATATCCAAAAAAAAATTCATGTAATTCAGTTACAGTTTGTCTTGACTTAAAATTGTAAAGTACTGTAATAATTATTTTCTTTAATTATTTTTAGTTTTGGAATAATAATTTGTAAATTTAATAAGTTTTATTTAGTTGTATTCATTTGAATTATTTATATTATCTATCTACATAAAAAAAATAAAAATGTGTACAAAATTAAAAAAGTCCTCTAACAGATTTATTAAAAAGTCATTTAAATGGCTATTATTTAATGATATTTGACTGCTATCTTGAATGTGATAGATGCAACAGGTATGCTAACTGCAGACATTACAATTGAAATCAACAAATTTTTAGTTTTGTTCTGTTGTTTCTGTTACTTATACATACTATTACAGTGATAATTACGATAAATAGTAAACTACATTCCATTTATATAACTAATTCTATTTACAAAAGTAACGTAGAATTATTAACAATTTTCTTAATTTTCAAAAAATCTATGGCATAAATCGACTCAAAATCCTTTCTCTTTCCAGCAAACACAATCACACTACCTCCATCGCATCGTAAACAAGAACTACCCACAACAGTTCCAGCAGCGCACCTGTCACCTCCGGACACCATCCACTCCTCCAAAACCGAATTCCCGCTCGCCTGCCACCAAATCAAGTCCCGCTCTCATCGCCTCTCTCAGCGGCATCAGCGCAGGCGCGGTCATCGATCCGAAAATCCAACATGTCCGCCAAGTCCACTACCTCCTCCTCGCGGGCTTCTAACGCACTAAACTCCCTCAGTATCCAGCAATAACTACTGCTCGGCCTGCAGTCTGTGATTATCTGGCAGTGCGCGCGAGAGAGCGAGTGTGTGTGTGCGCGCGCGCGTGTGTAGTGTGGCGCTGGGTCGGTGCCTCTCCTATACGACACCTCGCCTCGGACGTTTTTCGCCTCGATCAGCGGTAAGTTTGTGTGAACAGTAATCAACGTTTGCGCCGATGTATTGCATAATTGCCAGCCGGCGCCTTATCGCCCGGCGTCTCGCGCTGAAAAAATTCTACACACGCACGGTCTCTACCTACTCTCTTTCCTTCCTCCACCCCACGGCGTAGGCTCCGCGCCTTTTCTTGTCTGCTACCTGTCGGCCTATAGTTCTGTGCACTACCGTGCCCTTTTATCGGTTCGATGCCCGATGATTGCGGCTGGTTTACGAGCTGCTTTTTTAAGTGATCGCTGCGTTTGTTTACCAGAGGAATTTTGCGCGCTTCATGGAGGTGATGGTTGGGAGAGGAAGGAGAGAGAGGGTTGATCGTGCGCGCAGCGCGATTGTTTTGTTTTGAACCGTTCCCTTCGGGGATACTGTAAATAAGTACGAGCCTCCCCGTGATAAGCGTTTGAATCACCGTGAACTCTTGGCTTAAACAATGGCGAGTACAGTGCAAGTGTGTATACGAGCGATATGACTCACCTCGCTCTATATAAACGCGGGGGCTGACCAGCTCTAGCGAGAAACTAACCTCAACTTTTTGCAGCCCTTCTCGCGCGCAGGCACAGCATCAGCTGCTGCTCTCGTGAATTTTTTTCGTTTACGTTCTTTGAAAACACTAGCAGCGACTTTTCGGGAGAATGTCACGCTGCAGCTGGAGGAGTTTTCGTTTATTTGTTTACAAACTGTCAGCAGGTGTCGTCTGTCGTTTTTTTTTTTCGGTCTGCTCGCTCTTGCGTGTGATTGAAATGTCGATACTTAGCCCTGAGCACACCGGGAGTCGTGCTTTTTTTTCAAGGTTGTCGCGCGCGGAGTGTCAGAAGATCATATTTGCTCGACGGCTCGTGCAAATTGAGAATTGTGAAGGTTGATTCGTTAGATTTTTAGGGGGGGTTTGTTTTCATGGGGGTTCGCGATTCTAGTTTTGTGAGGATTGGTTGGGAGAGACTATGAAAATTAAGATTGGTATTGGGTAAAATATTAAAATAGTGATCGATTTTGGGTTTAGATGATGTATTGATTAAAAATAAAATTATTGTTACTGTTGTAGTGACTAATCTTGCCATTGTTGTCATTTTTATCGCGTTGCAAATTTACGCGTGCTTTGGATACAAAACGGTCATTGACATTGCAATCATGAAATTCTGATTTGGATCAGATTTGCTGCATATGTTATTAATTCTCCAATTAATAAGATCATTTTCTTTATTTACAATGTAAAATGTATGTTTTAATGATTATTAACTCAAAGTAAATCAGATCTTTATCAAAAGCTTGATAGCCAATAAGAAATCCGTGATGAATCATTACTTATTACAAGATTACGAGTATTTACCATGCAATTCTATTAAACAAGTGATGCAATTGAGTTATTGCTATTACTTATTAAATCTCATTTATAATCGCGATAATTTATACGATCCACATACTTTTTGTATACTTGGAATGAAAGTAGTCTATTACGCTCCAGTTTCAAGGTCACGCATGATATGTAATCCCCTGGTGGTATTTATTTTCGCGTGCAATATACAACTATGAATGAAAATGCAATCTATATAATTAATCGTTAAAATGCTGGCGCTTGATTTTAATAAAAATCCCGTTGTAGAAAATGTTTTAAAAAGATTTTGAAAGTTTTATACGTTGTGATGTTTGCCTTGCTTTAAGATTTAATGTATATTTTCATACACTTTCTCGTTCTTTTTTTAAACTATGACTACATGTTCAGAGACGCGTGCGTTATATTAATGGGTTTATTCAATGACTAACATTTTTTAAACATTAAACATTTGTCTTGAGCAAAATTTATCTTAAAAATTTTTTTCGCATTTTTCGTAAATTTTAAAATGTAATATTCAAGAGTTATATTCTAAGTGATAAATATTCAAAACCTGCATCATTACGTGCTCCGCGTAATTTTAAAAATACAAAAAGAAAAATTTTAACTTTCCGAAGTAGGCGAAAAGTTAAAAAAACTCGGTCAGAGTTCACGGGATGCTGGGAAGAGTATACCTATAGATGCACCAAGATGGATACGAGGTTTAGTCAGACACGTATCTCGTTTCCTATCATTTCACTTATCGAAACTTGAGTTACACGTGCAGTCGAGCATATATTTCAGGTTATTGCGATTTGATGCTACGTGAATTTAATTTTCTACGTTAGATTTTTAGTTTTCAGGGACAGTGGACGTGTACTTGATTAAAATTAAAAATTTACCTCGAAATATAATGTAAAAATAAATTTATAGTTTGTATAAATTAATTTATTTTCTTAAAATTAAGTAGAGTATACATTTTATTCTCTATTAAAAAAAAGAATCGCATTGTAAATATAGCATATATAGCACTTTATAATCGATTGATAACATCGTGTTTAATTAATTGAATAATGAGTAGCAAAATCAATGCTTATTCAATTATCCGTACAAGCCAGCAAATCACTTTTAAAAGTAATTTATCATGAAAATCAATCATGCAGCAACATTCATGCCTTATCGATACATAACATCAATTAAACGGTTAGTAAAAGTCTATCTGATAGATGTTATTATCAATCCTCTTTCACAGTGTAAAAGTTAACGAGGTAAACTTTGCAAAAAATCCCTTTAAAAGTTTCAATATCCGATTAACACCTTGAGTCGACAAAATCTTTTCAAAGCTGTTAAAACCAAGCTCCAACGTAACTTTAATCGTTTATATTAATCGTCTAACACTTGTTGACAGGAAAAGTATGTATTAAAACTAAGCTCCAGCGGCTGCGGCTTCCTAACATTTATTGATCAATCAAATTTAGTTGTCGCCTTCCTGAGTTTTAAAGTTTCATCTTATTATATTAATCAACTTAAAATAATGCCATTATCGAACTAAATAAACAGGCTCTATATCTAGCACTTTATAACATTATTATGTAAATATCTAATGCAAACAGATGAAAAATTTCTCTTTACAAATAAGTATCAATTATGACCATATTTTCAACACTTCTTTTAATGCCCAAAACTACACGCAGACACGCGGTTACATCTCAACAAACACCCGACGAAAATTCCAAAACCCTCACGACAAATTAAGTCATTCCTCGCGGCTAACTATCCCGATTCCTTAACAGCGCCGAACAACTGGTTTTCACTAGAACCAGCTATATTACCATCGCTCGTGTGCGCGTTAATAGAGCGCAGAGTGTCGAGCCCCCGGCTTTGATGCAGCGAGCGGCTCATTTGTCGGGCGGCTGAACGAGAGGCGCGACGTCGCGTATATAGCACTGACGTGTCGCGATCGATCAGCTGATCGGTTTTGTCGGATGAGCGGAGATGCGCTCCAAGGCTCATCGGCTCTTTTGTTACGTTTGTTGTGGGTGTGCGAGTGTAGTTACGGAGTTTGGGTCGTTGTTTGAGTTTACAGTAAAGAAGGATTTTGTTTTTTGGGGTTTTTGTTTTTGGGAATGGAATCGAAGGGTAAAATCAATTGTATTTTCTAAAATGATTGTGTAGTTTAAATGAAATTTAAGTTTTCTATTCAGTCTATTAAGTTTCCCCGGAGAATTCTTTGTTGAGTTTTAATAAAGACTGAGTAGTGAGTGCTTTTATCCGGGCCCTACTAGTCAATTTTCTATCTTCCCTATATAGATGATTGTAGTCGTTAAAAATTGAAGAAATTATATTCTATAAAATTTCACAATTGCTCCAATGAAACAGCACTTACAAATATTTAAGAAAAATCAACATTTTAAAATAAAATTTACATACGTTTAGAAAATTAAGTTATAAACATTCACGAAAAATCATAAATTTATCACTTTACACATCTAGCCAATTCAGGTACATCTAATTTTACAGTCCAGGATATATCCTGATCATCAAAAACTTTCTAAGCTCGCGAATAATTTGCATTCACCCTGGAAAAATCCAAATTGATGTCTTCACGGATCAGCTCAATAACGGCTAAAAACTTTTTCTAATATCACGTACCACATCGCGAAAGTACCAACTTTCCCGCGTCCAAGAAAACCCCTCAAAAAGTGCAGAAAAAGAAGCTACGTCGCGCCGCTAGACAAATCGCCGTGAATTTCTCCCAACCATATCAATAACCATCCTCAAGATTCGCGAAAACAAGTGAAAGCTCGCGCCTCCCTGCAAGTCCGGTCGATCGACCAAAAAAAAAGCGCGGAGTCTGAAAAATCTCTGGAATCTCTCGGCGTATCATCTCCGCCTGTATAATTTATCGAGCGGCGGTAAACGAGTTTCCTTGCAAGTGTCCCGTTACCGCCGCTGCTGCTTTGAATACGTGTGACGACGATCGATTCGGCGCCGCGTAACAGGTTTCTGGTAGCGCGGGAAATCCGTGTATTTACGCCTGTACGAGTGTGGATTCCTTGATTTTTTTTTTATTATTTTTGAAAATGTGGTGAGGATGTTGTTGGCACGTGGGTATATCTGGGGAGTTATTGCGCGGGTTGGGGAGGTCGTTTTACAAAGGAGGTTTATGGAGAGGTTTTACGTGGATTGGAGATAGTTGAGGGATGGTGCGTTATTGCGAAGTGATAAAAGGGGGTTTATCTATTAGTTGATTGACTGCTTTGTTTTGTACGCTGCAGTTACTGAACGTTTGATGAGTACTTTGTTGAATCTATAGTGGAAAAGAATTTTTTAATCATTGTTATTGCAGAAAGATTATTTTTTCATGTGTTTAAAAGTTATATTTAAGTTACACTTTTGCATTAATAGAGTAATTTTTTACATAAAAATTTATAATATTCTTATACTTATTGTTAGAGTACATTAAGAGCTTACACATTTTTAGATTGTTTCGCTTATCGATTCACTAAATTAAAACACACGTAGATACAGTTGCCCAAAACAATCAATACTATCCTCCCAAACACATATACAGTTAGAGCATACATTTTTCAGCACATTCTTATCATCACATGTCACTCCCCACAAAAAACAAGTAACCCCCAAACACACATAAAAATAGCCCTTAAGTTCAAGGTCAGACAGGTTAGACACACGTGCCTGTACACCTCACGCATGTTTACTAACCAAAAGCTCGCCGCGCGTTAAAGTAATCGCACGCACCGATAATTAGAACCGGTTAATGAAGTTACGTATAAGCCGCCGACTTCTGCTCTACTCCAACTCTGTAATTAGGAGCCACTCGCGGAAATTAATGGCCGTATAATTGGAGCGGTTCGATTTTCAAACATCCTCTTAACGATCACCTAGAAAAAGAATCTCGAATCCTAGCAGCGCGAAGATTCCTCGAATTATTTCTTTTTCTTTTTGTAATTACAAGGGTGTGCGGGAAAACGCTGGCTTGACGCTTCTGCTGCTCTTTAAAGAACGGGGTTTAAGAGCAATAAAGCCGTACAGCTGCCTTGATGAATGCGGACGTGGGTTTTCCGTTTCTGTGCTCGGCGAGTTCATTTCTCGGACTGTACTGCTGATTGAAAGTGATTGTGATTTACTGGACTGCTGTTTTGAGCTAGGGGAATTATGATGTTATGAATGATTTCTGGGTCGCGGCTTTGATCGATTGCTTTGATAGTTCGATTTCAATATTTAGAAACAACATTTTTTTGAGATCGATTAAGCTACTGTAGCAAAGTGAGTATAATACGAAAATCACAATGCCAATAGTTTTAAATTATCAAATAAAATAATTATTAAGCTTACACGACTTCGTCACAACATTCTATGGTATCAATATGTATACAAAAAAATGAAGCCGAAAATTTCAGTTGAAATTTTTAGTTCACCAACCACATTCAGTCGGTGTAATTAAAATTTCGAGGGTTTAATTTTTATTTGATTTTAGACCTCAGTGTATAAAAATTAATAAAAAATAATCATGGATATATAATACGGGTAAATAAAAACGCACTAAAATGCTGATTGTTTTTGGTGAGCCGTTTGAATTGTTTGAGTTAATTTTTTTTTTTTTTTTAAAGTTATATAAAGTAAGATAAAATTTTGGCTTTGCTACTTTTTGATTATGCTAATTTTGCTATTGGAGGTTAGTATACCTATTTTTTGCTTAAACGCACTTTTTCTCTTTTTTTTCTTCCTGGAGAAATTTTTCTTATTAAAATAGCACTGTGAATCACGGGTTGGGCGGCGACTTTAGTTTAAAAACAGGAAGTGGTATTAAAGTCTATTACACCGGTTTTAAGTAATAGGAGTAGTTAACTATGTTGTTATTAAGATTTTCATAATATTATATCTCAAAGCGTCACTCATTAATTAGTAATTAAGTAATAACCAGTTTATCAGAGTTGTTTCTAAAAAAATGCAAAAAGAAAATTTAGGCAAAATTCTATATTCAAGATATTTTTTAACTTTCTCGTGATAAAATTATTCATGAAAGCAAGTTACTAAGATTAATGGTGTCTTGTCTGGTCTGATCAAACAGCGATATGACATAATGTATACAGAGTCTCTAAACGATATATACTGAAAATAGGTAGATACGCACGTGTAAAATATGTCGATACATCATTGTGAAAAATTAAACTTTAAGTACTCTATAAATATCGAAGTAAATGCATTAATTTCAAAAGAATGTAATTTCTCTTAAAGAAACTTAAAAACTCAAAATTCAAAATAATCATTTTTATAAATTCTTTTAGTCCAAAAATGTATAACAGACCTGTATGTATACCTAATACCAAACTATCAATCATCTATACACTTCCCAACACGTTTCAGCAAACCTATCCACACGAAATCAACCCCATAGTTATATCCACATCCACACCACCCCGTCCGTTTTCTCTCACGTCATGTACATATACACCTACTCCTACACGCGTCAAAAATGTCTACACTCTCCTCACAACTGCGCTCCTCTCGTTCGCGCTTTAATTATACAGAATCTCGTGCTATCATACACACACACATCAACACATACTGAAGCACCCGTTTCGCAAAGTTGGCATGTGGCGCGCGCGTTCGATCGACACATATGCTTGCCTGTGCACGCAAAAATAAGACGCGTGGCTGTAGCGCTCCACTCGATACACCTTATCCTTGTCGGATTTCCGCGAGAAACTGAAGGTTCGATTCTGTCTAGGCAACCAGAAGGGAAAAAAAGTCCCGGCGCGTATATCTGCAGCTCGATCGGAGCGCGGAATGTGCGTATTCACGCGCGGCTAGGCCGGATGCGCGTGCCGCGAATTACGCTGCGCATTGGAAAGCAGCGCGCGGGCCGATTCTTTGTCGATTTGCTTTTCACTCGAGCGTCTGCCACACTTGTTGTCTCGGGGGGCTCTTCTCGTTTGCGTTCGCTTGTCATGTTTGGAAAAGTGTCTAGAGACGTGGACTAATGTTTTAGAAAATAGAAACTTGGTTTTATTGAGGTTAGTTCTGATTAGAGGGGAATAATTTTGTATCTATGGTGCTTTTTAAGGTGACGATGGGTTTTTGCGAGGATGGTTTGTTTGTGAGGTTAAACTATTAGGGCATTGTATTTATCGAGTACAATAGCTCATTATAGCGTTTCCGAGAAAGTACAATGGTTGGAGGTGCTATAAATTTGTAAGATATTTCGTAATTGAACTTGGTGTGCTTAGAGATAATTGCGCACGTAATGGAAGAGAGGTTTACAATGACCAAGGCAAATTGGAAAGTAAAATGTTTATTTCCGACGTGTGTGCCGTTACTGCTCTAACAATAGCTTTATTGAAAAGCATATGCACATATGTTATTAATCAGTCAATTGTTTTCAACGTATATAATTTATAAAGTCTTAAACAATAATTTAACTTGTAAATGAAGTGAGAATTGAAACTTAATTACTTAAAGAATAACAGCAGTATTTCTTACACTTTTAGTATAGTATTTGTTATATATTGTGGTTAAGATTCATCTAGAATACTTTTTAAGAAATGCGATAATCGAAGAAAATATTTTATTTTGTCATATATATACGTGCACAATTTTCTGTTAGACACTTCTAGAATCAGAAAATAGTAGAACATAACTAAACCAGTTCTACCTATCCACATTCAACCCACGTAAAATTCTTCAAGATTAGCAAAAATTTTTAATTTTACAAACTAAAAATTCCTCTACTAATTAAAACTCAGGCAGCGCATGTTACGAACGCCTGCGGCACGGAGATGAAAAGGAAGATGCAATAGAGCGCGCGCCGGATCCGGCGCACCGAATCGGAAGTGAAAGGGACTCGGTCGCGCCTTTTACGCGGAACAAATTAATTACCGCGCTAATTTAACGATATCGTCCGGCGAGAGGCGCGAGCCGAAAGGCCCGGGCACGCGTGGTGTAGTAAGGAAAAATTACCGTTCGGTGTTTAGGAGGCGAAATTCAAATGTATAACGCGTCTGCGCGCCATTCAGACTGTGACCGAAAGTGTAATGCGCGATGATCTTGGGTAGAAGTCGGTGGCTATGGCTTTAGCTCGTTGCTGCGCGCCGGTGCTATAAGGAGGCATGCAATCTTTGGATTAACTGGCTTTTAATTAAGCGTTGAATGTAGCGCCGGCTGTGGGCGATGGTCTCGTGTTCGCGGCGAGGTGTATGGTAGACTGACTTTGTGATTAAATGCGTCAATTTTTTACAGTTGGCTTCTTATTTTTTTTTTTATTTTTTTATTTTTTTATTTTTTTTTGTGTTTTTGATTATGAAATGCGAAGGGTTGCTGTGAACGGCATGAAAATTGAAATCATAACATAAATCAGAATTTATTATAATTGTATAAAAACAGTTGTTTTACACAGTTGGGAAGAATACATTTTTATAACAAGATAAACATTGTCAGGATACTGTTTATTTAAATTTTTTTTTGAAGATCTGTACAAAATATTAAATTAGGATGTTTTGTTTACTCTCGTCGCGTAGCCAAACGATAGCCAGCTGGTCAGAGGCCAACTAAAAGTTGATTGAAGATTTATACCCAGATTACCAAATATAAATTAATCCATTTTTCTCCTGTTCTAGTGATTTTCAAAATTAAATATAGGTGTATTTAAAAATGTATATACGAATTTTCCTATAATATAGCTGACTTAAATCTAAGTTAATTTAAAAACATAATATAGTTTTCTAGGTTAAGAGGAACAATTTTTGGTTATTTTCTGCACTAGTAACTTTACATTTCTATTACGGCTGACTAGAAGTTTAACGATCTCGAATATTGCCAGTTAGTTCCGTATGACGAAGGAAGTGTAAATATGCATACACATTTATCAAATTAAATTAGTTTTATTTAAAATAAAATAAGTTACATGTTTTATAGTACTGTAACGGATAATTTTTAATGCTAATTTAATGGATTTTTTTATTGATAAATAAGAAAATTATTAATACACAAAATCGTGAATGTCAGTGTTTAGCAGTAAATCAAGTTACATGAGGCATAATAATTATCCTAATCTTTCTTAATTTTATACAATTAAAGTAAAATAAAACAGTATACATCAAAGTAAACAGAACAACGGTTTTTTTGAACGTATACGTGAATTATTTTGAATTAACTAAAATTAACTGTTTATTGTTAATGCAGCTACCTTTAATACATTTTCAACATAAAGAACGTTCCATACATCCAAAGAATAGCTGAAAAATTATTTCTTATTATTCATTAGTAAAACAATTAATACAATAAAATACATTGTTTTAAAACCTGTAATTTCTAATAAGACCATTCATCAACAAAAACGACTCGAGATCACCACAACCACCACTTAACAAACCACCGAACCCAATCCTTCCTAAACTCATCCCTCCCACCCTCCCAAACCCTCCCCTGCAATCCCTCGAACCAGCAGCCTCCAAGTCTCATGTCGCAACGAACAAAAAAAAAAAGAAAAATCTACCGCACACGTCACCAACCCACCTCCATCCCGCAGTCCATCTCTCCCGAGAATTTTGGCACTGCTGATTAAGTATATATCTCCACCGCGCGTCTTTCCTCTTCAATTACGCCAGTGTCGTAATGGGCCGGTTGCCAGGCTCCTCTCCACCTCCTCCGCACACGCGCTGTCAATCGATAATCCTCCGGCGCGCGCTTTCCTCTCTTTTTCATCTCCCGCAGAGAGTCAGTGTAAGGATACCGACACGCTCTCGCGCTATTCTGCAATGTGTGTCGCGCGGCGCCGGCCGCCGCTTTTGTAGCGCATATATCGATTCGCGGATGCGCTGTTTGGGTTTTCTGCGACGGTAGGCCTCGGCTTTATCGGAGGGGAAAAAAGTTGCTGGCTCGGGAGAGCTCGGATTGCGCGAGGCTGACCGCGTGCGCAAGTGAAAAGTTGGAGAAAAGTTTTGGAAGATGGCCTGTCGCGTTGTTGTTTGTGGTTATTTTTATATGATTAAGCCTGGCGTGTCAAGTGCTTGTCTTGGTGATGGTTTGACTTACAAGGGGAGTGTCGTTGGATTATACGTTTTTGTCGAGCCCCGGGGAGATGAGTAATGATAGCCATTCGTGGAGCTTATACCAGCCGTAGTTTATTCTAATGGACTCTGGGTATGAAAATGTATAGGCCATTTTAGCATCCTTTAAGAAAAACGCTTGATACATGTCGTTTAGCGTGTACTTACATAAAGAATCGGGTAGTAGAAGGTACGCACGCACACGTTTATCATAAATATTTACAGTATCCTTTTAATTTTCTTGAAATATTTTTGCTTGATGCATCATTAGTCAGGAATGAGCAATGTTTAAAAAGTGTGTTATGGTGATCTAGTTTTGCTTACATAATTTTTGAGGTATTGATGAAATACGTTTTAGATAGCAGTATTAGAGTCGGTTGATTGATTTTCGCGGTTCATGTGATGTGATTTTAAAGTGGATCGAGATTGCGATCTTTCGATATTTCCTAAAGTTTTACAAATTTTTTTCATTAACCGTCATTGTGACAATCTGATGTAATAAATGACGTTTCGTAAATATTTTGCGATTCTTTGTTGAGTAGATTTATTATTCGTAGAAAGGATTTATTGTGCGTGACTTGAGTATTATAAATATACATAAATGCAGTGATCAAAGTAATTTATTTTAAAATTTCTTTGAAAGATATACTGTGTCATACAAGTACCGCAACAAATTTCGAATCGGAATTCACCTTATATTATTTATGCTTCAGAAATGATGTCACCTTTCCAATACTCTCGAAAATTTTTTTAATGCGTTTGTAATTTCTCACTTGCATTGAATGCAAAATCAAAAAAATAAGAAAATTCCTCATTTAATCTTCACTAAAATAAGTGCACGTTAAACCATTACAGTTTTCTCCAGACTTTATCAAGATACACCCATAAAACATGCACGCCTCATTATTATAAACCTTTAATCTCAATACAAAATTACTACCCTGGAAATCCCCATTAACAAAGCAAGGTCACCGGGCCACGACACTCTTATCGCGTCTTCGATCCACCCGTGCCTTCATTAAAAATTCACAGCCTCAAAAAAAAAACCTTCTCCCCGATGGACCGAAGGTCAGCGCGGAAATTGCAAAGAAGCGCGATAATGGCTCCATTCTCGCGCCAACTTTTCGGCCGTAAAAGGCGAATTAAACGGCTCGTACGAGCGAGCCGCGCGGAGAGGCTAAAATGAGCGAGCTTCTGCACAAGCGCAATGTAATCGTCTCCGGGAAATTGGAGGCGCATGCATGATTGCCGGGCGAATTTGCTCTTTCTCTCTAGTTTCTCCCTGGCTGCAGCGCAGAAGAAGAGCAGATGCGCATCGTCATTCTCTTTCTGGATTTTTCGAGAATTGTTGGGGATTCGGGGAAAAAGCGTTGATTTGATCATTTTACGAGAGCTGCAGCGCGTTAGGTTATGGATGACTTGGGTATCCGGGATGCAATTTTCAGTGCGTTACCGTTAGTGCATAGGTGGGAAGTTTTTTTTTTTGGTGATTTATGGGTGCGGGTGAGATGTGCTTTGGTTGGGGAATAGAAATTATGCAGTGGTTATTCTCTTTAAGTCAATTCGCTAACTTCTTCATTGATAAAATAAATTGATAAAAGAAAGTTACTTCCTTGAAGTGTAGAAACTATTATGTTCAAGCTTCTGATGTTTTGAAATCGGTTTAATAAAATTTTCTCAGAAGTGATGTTTTTAATAATATAGGCAAGATCATCCGAACGCTTAAAATTTACATTTACATCAAAGTTATCAGAGCGAATTTTATTGCACACTTAATTAGCCGCACAATAGTCGGATTATCGATTTTGATATAATTAACCCTTTACCTTTATTAATTCTTTTTCCAGTGAATTTTCTCTCAGAAACGTTGATTGAAAACAGCACGAGCTCAACTGTAAATTATGTAAATGCCGCGATGCATGTTTTCATCCATAGCGTTTTATGAATCATTAAAGTTACATTTTATTAACACTTAAAATCTACGTAAAATACAACGTAGAAGGATGAAAATAGTACAAGCTTGCCCTTTAAGTACGGTAATAAACGGAGCTGCTATTAATCATCAAAGTGTAACTATACATTGAACGTATAAATAAAAAAAAGTATACAGTTTTAATCCCGTCGATGTAGATAAATATTCTTACGTAAATGTAATCTTAAAATGTTAAACGTCGAAAGCTCGCAGCTTCAAAAACTAAAAAGAATCAAAAGGTACGTCTTTGAGCGGATGAACAAAGCTCTGTTTCTGGAACAATGCCGCTGCTGCCAGGCTAACTTTGAGAAAACCAAAGCTTTTTTATTCTCCCTTGAAAAAAATAAGCACGCACATATATACGCTGGCTTAAAGTAGAGTGCGCACGTAGACCCTTTGTCCCGGACTCTTTTCCCATCTCCCGAGAAAAATGTGTCCCTATAAATACCGGAATCCAAGTTATTTTTTATTCCTGAAAATAAACAACAGTATAAACTAGAACACACTTTTAAATCCAGCACAGCCAGATTACAAACGGAATCTGAAATTCCAATTCCACTCTCCAATTCAAAATTCCCATTCCACCTCGTAAATAACCTTCCATCCCTCCCCAGACATCAAAACGCAAAAAACAAACCTGGCGCGCCCACGCGTCCTATCCTCACCGAACAAAAGCGTCAGGCCCGCTCTGACAAAGAAAAAACGTCTCCCCCGAATATCCTAGACCTTGAAAAGAGAGAAAGAAAGCTCGCTCTCTCGTACAAGACCCTCGACAACCCTTCTGCTGCGCTCTTGATTCTCCCGGAGCTAGAGGAAGATTCGAGCCTGCCTTTGTCATTGGCACGCGGCCGCCTGCGTATATAGACTCCCGAGCTATATGCATACTCCACCCCTCGGGAGGGGTGTGTATACGCGCGCGGAGATGGAAAAAGGAGTCTCTTCATATAGAGAGAGGGCTGGGCGCCTCTCTCGAGCGCGACGGCGACACGTGCGCGCAAGCGTACAGGGGAGAGAGAGAGAGAAGAGAGAGAAGGTTGCGCGGCTGGAAGGTGAACGCGCTCGCGGCGAGAGCGCCAGTCGCGGTCTTGCAGCTCGACTCTGAAGAACGAGGAGCGCGCGAGGCAGCGGAGAGGTTTTCGCGCGGATGCGCTGCGAGCGATTTTGTTTATTTCGTGTGAGTAGGGTGGCTTGGAAAAGTAGTGAAGTGTTTTGTGACGG
The DNA here is from genome assembly GCA_900480035.1 of Eupelmus urozonus. NCBI lineage: Eukaryota > Metazoa > Arthropoda > Insecta > Hymenoptera > Eupelmidae > Eupelmus > Eupelmus urozonus. The sequence goes on from UELX01000015.1 coordinate 61,714, forward strand.
AAAAGTGCGGGTGAGATTGGGTATCGATGAAACCTAGGTTTGGTGGCCGAGGAAGCCGGGCAGAGATTTTTTCGATACCTTTTCTTTGAGATTAGTTGTGACGACGGATTTAAATGGAAAATTAATTTTGATATGTGGTTTAAAAATGATGATAATAATTTTTTAATTTTTGATCTGCAACCTAAGTTGAATTTTTTTATAATATTAATTAAAAAATTAGCAAAAAACTACGTATACTACAGAAATTATTAATTTAAAATTTAATAATTTCTGAATATAAAAATATGACAATAATAATGCAACCGCGATTGTAAAATTATATTATCATTTAAATTATTAATCTCTTGCAAAATTTTAAATAAAAATTGTAACACAACACAAAATTAAATATTCCAAACCACAGTCAAAATTAAAAAGTCCTACAATAAAACGAACAATTAAAACAAAAATCGAAACATTACAGAAGATCAACGAAGAAAATAATTAAAATAATCTTCTAGTCAAATTCGCCTCTCCACCTCATCAGCAAATAAGAAAAGCAAACTACTCATCCAAAACCAAAACTAACCACCGAGACAGAGCCGGCGTGATTTCGCCACCCCAGAGACTTCTCAACAACAATACAACAGTTTCGTCACCACCAGGGACCGGAAAAGATGCCAATCAACTGGAACGGCCCGGCGGAAGGTAAAAGTGTCACGTTCTCGCCGGCTCTCAGCGCTTAAGTACAGCGCTTCAGCGCCACACCAAGAACTAGTTCTGCCTATATCGGCTCTCCGGCAAAATAATCGAGAACAGATCAACATCAGCAACCAACCAGGAAGCTGGTCTTCTTGCATCATCATCAAGGCCATCACGTGCTAAACAGCTGACTACCGTTCCTATCATCGTTTCGGCGCGAAATTCAAAAGCTACTCGCGCTATTGTCAATGGAGTCGATGGGAAAAGCTAAATATAATGGACCGCGGTATTAACGATGGTGGTAGTGACGTCACCGCTCGAGACTGCACCAGCCGCCGTTGTTGAGGACTTCTCGAAGGACACTCTTGGAAGGTACGAGCCTGAGCGCTTGCCTATACGTCTTTACGAGCGACTTTTACTCGTATTTTTTTTTCCATTTCGTTGGAAAGTGGCGGAGGGCAAAAAAGAGTTCGCCCTGATTCCGCGCTGATTGCGCAAGCGATGCAAAAGCGAGAAACGAGGGGAAAACGAGAGGACAGAAGGTTTCTCGATGTCTCTTGATATACCGGTATTTTCAAAGGTTTCTGAAAGTTGCTGCTCCGTAGAATGCAGCTCGATGCTTAATGGCCGGCTGCAGTGAGCGTTGATCATTTTACAGTTGATATCTGCATGAAAACGAAAATGCAAAATACCGGTATTGGTTTCTACTTTCGAGATTTCGAAAGTATGTTTTTTTTTTGAGCTTCTCACAATTTAATTGGTAACTTTTGCGGCATTTAATTTTGAGAAAGTGGAATGCGATTTTCTTTAAAGGGGATTTAATTTCAGAACTTTATGGTGAAAAGTCAAAATTTTAATATTTGATTTCGTAAAATATTTTTATGACGTTACGTATGCATCTTGTATATAATATAGCCTAATTTGCTTTCATAAAAAGTGTTACGTAAAAGGAACTCCCAAAATCCAGCTCTAACTACTTCCTAAGAAAGGTACCTAGTTAGATAAAAATCTCTCCTGCATTAATTTTCGTAATCCGGACCGTTAGTGTTATACAATTTAGAATATTCACTGATTCGTATTAGATTGTCTTCTTTATCTCTGTAATTTCGAATTCAATCTCTGTAATTAATTTTTTGAATCCTCATTTTAATTTCTCCAGTCAATGTTTACATCCAGATCTTGCATTTCTGCTTAGAGACTCTCTACTCATAGCGATTATTTTAAGAAAATAATCTTCTCAACCCATTCAGTTAAGTATACCCATTTTTTCTTTATGTTCTTCAGTGACTTGCATTCTAGAGTATGACCATCAGTCCATCTTTCTTTCAAGTGACCATATTTTTACGTTGGTCTCACGATCCTTTTAATGACTGCATAAAAAAGACAAAAAAGCCCAATAATTGTTTTCTCTTATCTATAAAGCATCCGCGGCTAACAACTTAATCACCATTTCCATTCTCGTAAAAGCACATCCACGGTCACTTAGAGTGTCCGGTGTCCGACATAAATTAATCAAACGCATCTTTCTCCAAACAAAACGCGCGTTTTCTCTCGCGCCAGTAACTTAGCTTCTCGTATACACAGCTATGCGACGTCCTCGCATCGATCGCGTCGGGCTCGCTTCTGCATTCAATTAAGTTATAAGAGGCTGGCGATGCCGCGCGAAAAAGAAACGAGCTGAGAGATGCACGTCGAAATGAGCGAGACGCATTTTAAGGTCAGAGAAATCTCACGTGCCGGCTTGCGTATGGAGAGGAACGTAATACGCGAGCCTCGTTACCTGCATCCGAATGAAAGTATCCGGTTCGAATTTTCGACATGGGATAACCAGTTTTCTCGGTGTCTTTCGATTTTAATGCGAGTAACGTTACTTAATTGGGCGATCCGTTTTCTTTGCGGATTAAAATTGAGGGCTGTCGCGATTGTCGTAAAAGGATGTGTGTAGTTTTTTACGAGGAGGTAAAAAAGGGTGCGGTGTATTTGGAATGAATTTATGCACTTCTTAAAGTGAATTTTATTACTTTGGGTGTTGACTTATTTTATTGATTTCTTTTTCTAAAAATAAACTGTTTGATGTTTTGAAGTAACATACTAAACAAGCAGATATAACGTGATGCAAAATAAACAATAATGTTTTAAAAATTTATAAGTTTCAGAAGTTAATAATTTAATTAAAAATTAGTAAAAAATATTATAATTAGGAGAAATAAATAAGTAAAGGACATTGAAAATAAACTGATCAGTATAGTAGCAGAATTTTCTTTTTAGAATTTAAAAATATGTTAATTTTTTCAGTATGTCATTAATACATTTTCACTTATGTAATAGGTCATAGTACTTGACCTAAAAGAAACTTAAGTTAAAATTCAAGGATTTAATGAAATATGTTAGTGAATAAGTTCTTAACTAGTTTTTAATGACATTTAGTTCTTACACAGATTTATAATTCTATATTCAAATTATTAAAAATTATTACGTAATAAATTATATTTTCGAGTAGAAAGTGAAATAGTTATTTATTATATTATTCATTAAAAATTATTATTTTTTAAAAATATTTGTACATATTTATTTATTATTATTTACATATAGTATAATAGAAAAAACAATTTCATAAAATGCTGCAAATTGCCTTGAATATTAGCCACAAATATTTTCTTTTTATGGTCCATAAATTAAAACAATTAAAAAAAAAATGAGAAAATGAAAATTCACGGTTCATAATGAAATGTTTATGACTTAACTCTAAAATCGTATCTATTACTTAGAGTAAAAAGTTGAAATATTCTATTTGATTCTAAATCCAAAAATGCGAAGAGAAAATGCATTGTAATATATGCAACTACTCAGTTTCTCGTGACAAGCTTTCAATCATGCAGTAGTTACAAGTGAGACTTACAAACTCTCGAGGACTAGTGAGATTTTCATATTTAGCTTCCGAGAGTTTTGCGCCCGAGTGACCTAACCTCTTTCCACGGCTCGCACGTATCAGCTGCCTTAGAAGCTTTAACACGCTTATTAACGAAATAATTAATTCCTAATATTATAATATTATCTCTTTAACAGTAGTAAAAGAATCTTTAAAAGTTTTAAAATATCCGTAGAAACAAAAATATAAATTATACAATATTAATTTCGACTAACTAGTAGAGTGCCAAATAATATCCGAATCACAGATTCAGCTCTATTTTCGGGATATGTTTTTAGATGTTATAATATAAAGAAGTCAGAATATTAGATTTTATTGTTTCGAAAAACTCGAGTTATACATATTTTCAAGTTTTATTTTAGACAATATTGGATAAAGTTACCACTCTTTTAAAGTAAATAAATCAGTCTAGAGAAACTGCTCGTATATCTGTTCTGTAAATTTAATTTAGTGAAATTCAATAATATATTGTGAATTTTCACTACTTTACAGCTAAAATACCGCAACTAATCAACATAGTTGCAGCATTTTAGCTGCAAAACAGTGGCTTTTCACCGATTTAAATTTACAGAGTGTTACGACACAAAATTAAATTAGAGAAAATGAGCTTTTATTAGATTTTTGAAAAATTAGAAAAGCTTAACTCCTTCAAAAGTTATAACAGTTTAAAGGTAAGTATCGAAAATGCCCTACAAAATCCTTGAGGATTATAGTTTTCATTTTACGCAATTTTTCAAAGCTATGTTTGAACCTCATTTTATCTAGTTTAATTTTCTCTAAGCTGATTTATTTATTTTATGTTTATATAATATTGTCTAAAACTAAACCGATGCAATACAATCTAATATTACGGCTTTCCTCATATTTTAATATCTTTAAAAAATATATACCAAAGTTTCTAGTAAGTGCATTTTTTAGTAATTAAAAAAGATGATGCTACTACTTTTTTACGGAAGGAGATAAGAGAAAAATTGTCCCAACAATTTTCGTTTTAATTACAAGAATATATTTATGTCCAAGATTCTTCTTGCAGGGGTCTCAAATTATAAGATACTGTTAATTTAAAAACTTGCCCTTGCTTTTTTTAAAAGTAATTTCACGACGCGAACTCTCAGAAAAACTTCATAAAATTCCCTTACCATCCGAATCATCATCAAAATCATAGAGCCATTCTGTCACTTTCTTTCCCCAACCCCTCTCTCAATCGCCTTGATACATCAACAAACACAAAACACTCAACTTTCCTCCACTTCCAAGCAAAGCAATCAGTTACACCATAACCAAGCCTCGTCCCACATCCACCCAAATCAGCCGGTTCTCCTAGTCCACCTCCCTCAAACGCACATACCATTAATTTCCCTCTCGAGTCACGCTCCAAAGCCTCAGCAGCAGCTTGGCGAAATATTCCCCGTGATGCGATTATGCGTTTCGGCTGCGCACACCTACATACACACACACACATGCACACACACCTCACCGACTTCTTCGCAGATGCGGACGCGAGCGAGCGCGTTAAATTACAGCGCCGAGGAGAGTCTCGCGTCCCCCAGTCCGGAACGGACGTTGCTCCAGTCGTCGCCGTGCGCAAGCAGGCTAGAGTATAACGCGCCGACGAGAGAGCCTCTTGTGCGACCGACCCGCTTCTTTTTATCGCGGCTTTCTTGCGCGAGGACTACGAGCCACTGGTTTTATGGATCGCGGATGGACTGTGACAGCGGGCTTTTTTTTGTCGAGCTGCACGTCGGATGGAGTTGGGAGAGAGATGAGAGGACTTCTGTGGGACGGGAGAGGTTGGGTTTGGGTTTGATTGATGGGTAATTTGGTGGCTTTTGATGGAGGGGTTAATTTTATAGGGACGTTTGTGGAAAAGGTGATAGTGTACGAATTATTTCAATTTGAGCGGGGTGGGTTCGTTTAGTTGAGTGGAGTAGGAAAAACTACTGTAACTCGGTCACTGAGCTGTATAAGAACAGTTAGCAGAATTGTCTAAACGCAGATATCTTTTGTAATTTAGCTGTAACTTATGTTACAGTTGTAATTCCTTTTGTTAGTTCTCATTTGTAGGTGGATTTGTTACACGTAATTATGATTATTTACAGTGATTTATGAGCACGTGTAAACAACCGTTTTTCTTTTCGTCTTCGTCGATCTTCGTTAAGGATCTGGTCAGCATTTAATTAAGCTTTTTTTTTATAAATATTTAATTTATCTAATTAGGCTTCATTAGTGTACCCAGCTGTGCTATCCGGCTTACAAACGCTGACCTAATTTTCAATTTTTTGAAAAAGTTCCAAAAACAATTTGTACGCCTCATTAAATTTAGAACATCTTTCGCTAAATTTGTTTTAACATATTATTTCATCTCATTTATTGGGACCTCGTTGTATAAAAAAACTATCAGTATGTCTTACGTGTAGTTTACTCTTCCTATAAACTAGATGCAATCTTTAAATACGTCATCATACATCAAATTATCTATTTAATCCTTTCAAACCCTACCTAAATCAAAAATCAAGAAACTGTTACTCAAACATCTCTAACCCGATCCTCGATCCACAAAAATCCCTCCTCACACCACCTCAAACACCTCCGACATCCCCTTGGACACCGAGCAAAACTCAGCAGTAAGCCATTACTCAATGTAGCCACCATCACCTCTCGTAAAGATCCACGTTCCCCCGACCGAAGATACAACCTAAGCAGCTCGGTGCTGCTCGCGCGCGCGTAACCGCGAGAACAGATTATCTCTCTTTTTCTTGCGGGGCCAAAGGACGCAACGTTGGGACCGGTTAGCGCGCATCGGCGCGATCTTCCGGTCTTTTTCCGCGAAAGCGCGCCGTAAAACTCGGGGTCCCGCGTAATAATATGCGTTTTCCAGTTAGGCCAGAGAGATGGATACGGCGTGATTAGGTGGAAGGTTGCGAGTGTAAGCATGGACGTCGCGAGTCGAACTTCCTGAGCGTGGATTATGCATGGGTCATTTTATTTCGTGGGGTAACGGGGTGTACTGTGGTGATGGATTTTTGATAAAATTGTTATAAGATGTCGAGAAGGAAATTTTTTTTTGCGATGGGATGCGTTCGTTATGTGAGTTTGGTATAGGCTTGCATAATTTAATAAATTTAAAAAAATAAACATCCTAACATATTTTTTTAATCGAGTATTAATTTTTTCTTTGTTATAAAAGTACATTTTTAATATAGGAATGATAGTGTAGTTTTTTAATGGAATTGATTTAATTCAGTATGCGAGTAGAGGTAGCTTTATGACATAACTGTACATAACGTCAATTATAGAAGAAAAAGCATGCAATAGTTTCTCATTAGATTTAAAGTATCAGTCTACATAAATATTAACATCAAATGTCACCCCATCAATCACAATTTCAAATCCCCCCTAAATTAAATCAATCGTCCAACCCTCCACCAAAAACAACCAACAACAGAATCTCCAGTTCATCCAACCACCAAGGAAAGTGACGCACACGGAATAAATAAAAAATCTAGCTTCCTTCCTCTAATTAAGTCACAGGAGAAAATCGTCGAACGAGTAAGAGCGAGCTCCAGCTATATACCTGCAGCTTCGAGTGTGTGCGTCACAACTCGCGCTCACGCCTGAAGGGATCCTGAAGGACCGCGTCGCGACGACTGCGTAATTTATGGGGGCGCCGGCTACGCGCGCCTCGAATATATACGACGATGTTAAATATTTAGCGCGGGGAAAGAGAGCTCGAGCCGAGGGTGTATCAACCGGCAAATTGCTAACGAGATACTGGCCCCTCGCGCTCGGAATTTTAGATTGAAAAAGTAATTTGATCCGCTTGATTAACGGGGTGCCGAGTTTAATGGGGGTTGAATTTCAGTCGATATGTGGGTGATTTTAAGGGCTGGTTCGGGGTTAGGTATTCGTAGGAATGGTTACTGTGATTCAATTTGATACTTCATTGATAAAGTGTCTGGTTAACTCGAGAAAATTCCAAAAATAAAACCAAACCATAACTTAAACTTCTAAAAAAAACACTTCATTCCATTCAAGCTCTGACATAACTGTACTCAGACCCTATTAACGGCCCCTGCCCTCAGAAGACCAGCCTCGCGGTCTAGCCCTTCGATAATTAGTGCATCGTTGGCACGCGCTACACTCGCACACATCGCAAAAACTTCCGGCTCTTCCGCGTGCGCGCACGTATATATATATATATATATATATATATACGGACTCCTCATTGTGGGCCGTGCTAGCTGCGAGCCAGTGTAATCTGTCGGCGATGTTCATTGCGATGCCTCGCGGCTTCCTTAATTATTGCCGCCGCCGCTGCTGCTGCCGCTGCGGCTTTGCGGCCGCCGAGAGGCCAGCCAGTGTCCGAGAGAGCCGGTGTATAAAGTTACGGCCGGTTGAAAGAGAAAGGAATACGAGGGATCTTAATGCATTCGGAGCTGTAGGTGGATTTTATTAGATTTTATTTCGAATTTTTGAGATTCGTGAAGGTTGAGGTGTTGGATTAACGTTTGTTTTTCATCGTCGGTTGCGTAAGGATGTTGTTTGTTGATTGCTTTGGAATTATAGCTGCGTTCGTGACATTGAGTCTTTTAATTCAGAGTTTATTGGAAGCATTAAAACTGTTTTAAAATAAAGTATTTTTGATTTTATTTTAATTATTTAGCATTAAATGTATCTATGATATTAAGAATATTTACCGAAGAAGCTATTTAACAATATATCAATTTAAACCTGTTAGGCTCTAGCTATTAATTTAATATAATTTCCCACCAGAGTTTAATTAAAAGTGATTTAAAACGGAAAGTTAAATAGTCTCTTGGCTTTTAGTATCACATAAACGTCTCTTCCAATATGAAAGTCATCCCACAATCCACAGGAGCAAAATAACAGCACATTCCCCTACCCACCTCATCTCCCGCGACCATCCAATTCTACAAAACCCCCAAACTCTCAGCCACTCATTTAAAGCCTCTTCCACAATTAAACCAATCTCTCAAAACACACCCCCGCACTCACCAGAACGAACAATCGATTCCTACCTCTGATAAAAAAAAAAAGACCCTCCTAACCGTGCTTAATCTGCCCTTAATCAACCTCTCTCTCCTCCCCCGCATTCCGCGGCCGCATATAAAACGACGAGCCAGACGAATAATAATGTCGCGGGATGAATGGCTGCGGCGGCGCGCGCGCGCCGGCAACTCGCGTTACAGCAAATTGCGCCGGCGTATCCAGTTCTCGCTCTATCCGGCCCGATGATATACATTGTACTCGCGCTCGTCTTTTTCCTTTATTCTGCGCTGAGCGAGCCGCGTGCTGCTCTGCTCTTACGCCGATTGTTCCCGGCGCTCGCTTATTGTTGATAGCCGAAGAACTGCAAATTACGAGAGAGGGCGGGCGCTCTTGGCTTTTTGCGCCTTTAGGGTCGCTGGGCTGGTTGTTCTGAGAAGTGGATGGGGAGTTAATATTTGTGGGCTATTGTGCGGGATTTATTTTTTAATTGCAGGGCCGGTGGTTAAGGGAATTGCGCGGTTTAGCTTTGTTGATGTGGCGATAGTTGATGCAGTGGAGCGTGGCCGGTAAATTAAGCCAATTTTGCCCGTAGAAGTAAATACTCGTCTTATAAGTCTTATTGATTCGGGCATTGTCTCGGAAAAATTGGCCTTGCCTTTATTGTTAAAAATTAACGTTCATCCAATGCCGGAATAAGTTCTTAGGACAGCTACGCGACCTCGACTATTCATTTCGACAATCTGACACTTCGCATTAGGGGAAAGGAAAAAGAAAGCCTTTCTCGATTTATTTTTGTTAGACCCAAGACTTTTCCTTCCAGACCTGAGCCCTGTAGAGGATTCTTTTAAGAGATTGCTTAGATAAAATCAGAGTGCGTGCTCCCCTATTCTTTTATCTCGAGTACAATAGATTAGGATTACCTGTAATGTTGTTTTATTGACGCAAAGAAGGCATTTTCTAAATTGCATGCGGATAATTTATATCATTTATGTATGAATTATTTCCATTATCTTTCTATTATTTGAAAAATAATATGTGCATCGAAAAATTTATTAGAGTTTTGCTTTCTACATTTATTCTACAAACTTGCTGATGCAAAAATTAAAAAGTATTCTATAAATACAAAATTGCGGATACAGATTATATTTACTGCGCCTACGTGAAAAACTATATATAGCAGTTTATTTTTATTTAAGTAGATGCATCGATTACATGTATCCTGTTTTACATATAAAAAAAAAATATTTAAGCACATCTCTTTTTAAAGTTGAACCCACACAATCTTTTTAATGGAAAGTAAACCATGATAAATTTGAACCTGAAGATTAATCGCTAATTCGCTAATTATCAATTGACAAGGCAATTAATTTAAATTATTCCAGTTTAAAAATTGCACTCAGTGTTTCATTTTCTTTTGCAAGTAAAAGGTCATTAAAATATTTCGGTCATTATAAAAAAACTCGCTTTAAGAAAGTCTGCAGCCACCTATGCGTAAAGTCGTCCAAATAAAACTACACCAAAAAATATCAACGAACAACTTTCATCCTTCATACTTTGTACCTCCTTACCGCTACACCCTCCCCCCGGCAAAACGTTAATTTCATCGGTCGATTTAACAGTCAATCGCCTGACAAAAACTACCCATCCAGGCTGGCTCCCGTTCCTCCAATTAAAGTCCGCAGCCCACAGTGGCCACAGCCTTTTTCCCGCGCTGCGCTCTCGCATTCCGTACCGTTAAAACCGAGACAGGCGCGAAATAACAAGCCAGCTCTCCTGTCGAAGAAGACCGCATGCTCTTCGGTCAGATCTCAATCTGCTCTCGCATTTTCCGCGTCCGCGCGTGTATATATATGCATCTCGCGCGCGGCAACCGGATGCGAAGACTGTTGAAGTTCAGGGAAGTCGCGGGTCAAAGGTCGGCTGGATAGGCAGAAGCCTGAAAGCTCGGTCATTAGCCTGGGTAATGAGAGTCTTTCTCCGGGTCGGCTAAGACGGTGCAACGGCCGGACGGGTTGTTGACGGAGACCTGCGACGGAGACTTTTTTTTGAATGGAGCATCAGGGTTCAGTGAGAAGTTTAGCTTAAGTTTGGTTAGAGAGGCTGTGGGTTTAGGCTTTTAAAGTAGAGATTCCGGGGTAGAGATAGTGGATCGACTGATGTTGATGTAGGTCCGGGAGAGACTGAAGGCTTTGTTAAATGATTTTCGTATGAATTCACTGTTTCAGTGTAAAATAACTTTTTGTTTACGTTGTTTTCGTTCAGCAAATGCAATGAGTACTGTATGCATGAAATTGGTCTAATTTATGATTTTACATGACCATAGTGACTGGTAGAATTTACGTCTTTATAACAGAAATCGCCATGTTTAAATTTTTTACCGTACCGTCCGACAAGCCGAAACCACCCACATAATTCTACATTTCTAAACTAAAAATCCCATTTAGTACCTTACATACGTCCACTAAAATTTATGACTGCTCGCTTGTTCATTCAATATAATTTACGACTAATATCGCTCTCACCCACGTACATCCCTTAAAAAATCCTTACAAATTCTACATCCCAACGTGCTCTCTAAACCACACTAATGCGCGCTCTTAGTTAAGCGCCATCGCCTTGATTCCCGCTCCAGGAAATCGTTAATAACCCGTCTCTGTCCCGGCAATAATCGACGTTGCACAAAGTTGGCCGGCTCCGAGTTAGCACTTGTAAAACGCAGCGACAGCGCTGAAAAAGAAACGCGCTTGCGTCGCGGCCCACTCGCGTCTAGTTCGCGTATAGAGCAGCGCGTAAGCGCAACTTTTACTTCGCGTCTGTGTGCCAGCAGCGCCGACGACGCGCCCACGCTTCGGCCTCTCTTCGCGCAATCGATGGGCTATTTGTATAAGGCCGCGGCGCGTTGGGATCTAAAATCGATGGTGCGGTTCATTGGGAATAATAATGCTTGAGAGAGTTTTTGATCGGATGAGATCTATTAGCGTATATGTCGTTAGAAATATTGTAAGTTTTTGATTGTACTGAAAAAATTAATGGTAAACGTATTTGTAAATGTTATATTTTTTTGGTACTTTTTGGGTAATTTGGGTTAATGTTCTCGAGTGAGGAAAAAACTTATTTAGTAAAATATGGAGCAATCTATAATTATTCAACTATGTGTTTTTTAATAATATAAATTATCTTATATGCATCAAATTCAATATTTATATGACTCATTTGAGATTTATGAGATTATTTTACGTTCAACGTACTTCTCTTCACTTTTTATTAGACTGTTCATGTATCCATTTGCTCATTAAAATTAATACAAGCTTAAAAACTCTTTAAACAAAAATTTGTCATTTTGCTCTTATAATCTTAAAAAAAAACTGCCCTCTCCACAAAGAACTACTCAGCTTTTCAAAACGTGCCTTCCGCGTATACGTCAGCTTTTTAAAAAAAAAAGAGCGCAAGATTACGTGCCTCTTCTCTCTCTTTTTTTTCTCTCTCACTTTTTCGCTCCCCACAGACAGACGAAGTCGATAAGGCAGTCGGTTTAGACGTCGGCGGCGGCGGCGCATGCATGAGCGATGTTGCACTATAACGTAGCCACAGAGGAAGGGGGCAGTCGTTTTTACCCACCTACCTGGTGCCGGTCTGCGGGATCTTTTCAAAAGAGCGATGCTCTTTAAATCTCTTTTTTATGAACTTCACGTGCGCTCATTGCTGCAGTGTAAGCGTGGTTATATACATGTATAAGCATAAAAGCAGCGGCGAGAGCTCGTCGAGAATCGATAAGCCTTTCTCGCTCACTTTTCGGTGAGCTGGGATTCTCGAATGCGAAAAATGTTTTACGAGTTTGTATTTGAAGTCGTAGATGTCATCTATCGACGTGCACAGTTTGTTCGATAAAAAAGTTTTTAGCTTATCAAATCAGATTTAATACTAGGGTGTGCATGGAAAAAATTTATTCTGACTGTAAGAATCATAATTGTCTGATAGCAAATATCGATTATGTATTAATGACGCGTAACGATGAAATGATCATTGTGATGGTTTCATGACTGCCGGAAACCTTTAATAATTGACGTTTGATTATCGAAATCGATTACTTATGTTGTGAATCTATAGCCGTAGTTGTTGAACTGTAATAAAAAAAAAATATTTTCGATTTTTACAAAAGAATATTCTTTATTTAAACATATTTGCGTGATTTTATTTTACAAGTACGAATATTCATCATTAGATAAGAACTTAATATAATTTTCTAAAATCAATTTTTTATATGTTGAAGACTCACTAATAATCAAATATATATTCTATGTGAATATATATCTTACTACGACTCATAAATTCACATAGTGTCTATCAAGAACAGCTTGAGATCTTGCATAAATTTACCCTTTCGCAACAACGATTGTTCTCTCTAAGAATGATTATGAATGGTGTTAAAATATGCAGTGTTACATTACGTTACGCGTATTATACCTGTGTTCCGGTATCTTTACAGTCTGTTACATTCATTCATTCTAGGACATTATCCCTTTATGTACAATTTTATAGAGATAATACACATTTATACAAATTTTGAGGATAGAAATGATAATTCTGATTTGTGAGGATTATATTTACCCTATTTTAAAAATTAACGCAAGCAATATTTATGTTTCTATTTGGTTATAAGATGACAACTGCATTTTTATTGGATTTTTTTTTTTTTTTTGAACAAATTGAATATACATTATAATGTGTCGCTTCATAAGACACAGAATACAAAAAAATGAGAGTTACAAATTTTTATCATCCTTTAAATATTTTAGAGAAAATTAGAAAAGTAATTCTCCATCCATTTTAATCAACCTCAACATAAACTGTAGAAGGAAATTTTTAATAAATGCTACAAAAATTCAACTTAACATACTAATAAGTTATTTTTATTTAAAATTATTCAATATAAAATAAGTAATCATGTGTTTTGTAAACGATGTTTTTATACGTCGTAAAAATAAACACATATTGGACGGAAATTGATAAGAGCATAACTATTTATAATAACTAATCTATCTTTAAAAAAACAATAAATTAATTTCGTTATTTAAAAGTACAAATGATCTTTTTAATAAATACACATTTTGAATTAAATAATATAATAATAATTGATTACTTAATAAAAAGTAAAAAACTATATAAAAAACTTATATAAATTATTACTAATAGTAAATAATTGTCCTTAGAATAGTAAAATCAATACACACAAATGTTATCTATTTCTTTTTTAACATAAAACCACTGCCGAATCTTGGAGGTTTGCTTGCAGTTTGAGATATGTCTCCGGCTAAGTTAGTTGCGGAATCCCAAATTGCTTTCATTGGTGTAAATTGGCCGTTTTGAAACGCATTCGGATTCCATGAAGTATTAGCAATACTACTAGCTAATTGAGTCGCTGAATTCCAGATTCCTCCCCCTTGATTGGATCTAGGAAAGAATCCACCAGCATAGGTAGGGAAGGAAGTGCCAAGAACTGGGCTTTTTTCAGCATATCCACCATTTTTTGCCATGCTTACGATTCTATCTTTTAAACTTGTTGCTTGATTCATAACTCCTTCGTATGGATTACTGTATGGACCATTTTGAAGGATTCGCATATTGAACGACTTTGCAATATTTTCAGCTAAACTGTTTGCTGAATTAAAAACTGTATGAACTGGGCCATTTGCAGCTAATACTGGATTTTTTAAAGTTGAACCAAGTAACAATTGACCGAGTGGACTTCTGCCATTTGCTGCCTTTGAAATGCTACTTGCTAAACCACTTGCGGAATCCCAAATGGCATCAGGTGAACCGTTTTGTTGACTATTTTGCTCGTTATTCTCATCTTTGTTAGGTGATCCAACCCACTGTCTGTTCCCAAAAGAACTTGGATCCATTGCAACGTTATTAATGTTACCAGCTAAACCACTCGCTGCTTTCCAAATTGATCCTGCTGATCCAATTATTTGATCACTTTTAGACATATTCGGATTTGCAGCTACTTTAGTTATACTTTCTGCTAAACCAGTTGCTGAATCCCAAACATTTCCATTTGGGTAACTTCTTTTAAAAAATCTGAGTCCTCCATTTCTACCTTGGTTAGCCAGCTGAGCGATTTGTGTACCCATACTAATACCGGAACTTGCAATTTGTTCATTCTTACCGCTTGCAATTCCGTCGGCTAGTCGAAGAGCTGAATTCACAACATCTTGTTGATTATTTCCACGATTTCCAACTCCACCGGCAAACTGTAAAGCTGAATTTACAATATTCGTTGGTTGAGTAATTCCAGGATTTCGACCTCCAGTAGCCAACTGTAAAGCTGAGTTTACAATATCCGTAGGCTGATTACTTCCACCGTTAAGTCCACTAGCTAATTGTAAAGCTGAACTCACTATTTCAGTTGGTTGATTATTTCCTACTCCGTTGGCCAATCTTAGAGCTGAACTCAATACTCCTACTGGTTGCGCTGCTCCAAGGTACATGAATGGCAATAACTGGCGTAGATTTCTTATCTTTTCGGAATTATCTAGATCTGAAGTTTCGACGCTAGGATCGCTTCTTTTGTGATATCCACCATGATGATCAATAATGGTGTGAGCTAAATTATTTGCTGCATCCCAAATTTGTTCTGCGTTGTTCTGGCCATGATAATATCCGTTTCCATATCCAGGAGCGTAAGAATAATTGGGTCTATAATAGTTGTAAGTTGGATAATAACCAGGTCTATGTCGTGGATTTATCTTAAGAAAAGTAGGATTAGGGGGTTCAACTTTATCAGGAAATTTCATCTTTATCTTTTCATCTTTATCAGGAAATTTCATCTTTATCTTTTCATCTTTATCAGGAAATCTAACACGATCTGCAATGTTACTAGCCAAATCAGAAGCTTGATTCCAAAACGTGGTTATTGGATAATTATTTTGATTGTACGGAGAATTTTCATATTTAGCTTGATCATAATCATTTACGGCGGTCATAAGATTATCGGTAAGCTCGGACACTGAGTTCCAAATTTTATCTGATGGGTGAAATTCTTCAAAATTCTGTGAATAAGGATAATTTTGGTAATTTTGATAGATGTCAGGCATTTGATAATTGCCTTTTTCAGGCGAATCAATACTGTTGAGAAGACTAGATTCAGATAATGATTTTTGGAATTTGTCCATTACACTTTTCAGTTCTGGCGATCCTTGCACATTGAAGAACTGAGGGTCTTGGATATATTGGCCAGTATTCAACGATTTGCGGTATTTATTCATTAAATCGCTTACAGATTCAATTCCATTTGGAGTTCTAAGCTGTAATCATAAATATAATGATTATTTTTTAATAAAAATTTAAAAATAAAATTCCTATTATGAAACATTTTTCAAAATATCTTTACATTTTTTTCAGAATTTACCCAAACTTGATATGGTATATAATCATTGGGATTATTAAAATTATCTGCCGATTTCCCTGAATAATCTGGCCATGAATTTGAATTCAAGCTTTGCATAGATAAATCATCAATAGGGTTTGATGCCTGAGCTAGGTAATCAAACACTTCCATGTTTCCGCTAGTGTCTGAAAAATCGAAAAATTAATAATGTAAAAAATTATATTCTGAGAAAATTTTTATGAAACAATAAATTTAGAAAAATATAATTTTGTTCTTTCATCACTATTCGATAATGAAATATTAGGCAAAGAAAATAAATTAATAATATAAATACCTGAAGATCGAGTTGTTGTTTTTCGTGAACTTTCTGCAGGAGTATCTTTCGAAAACGAGGCAGATGAACCAAGAACTTGTTTAAAATCTTGATCTCCATGTTCCATAGGGTCCATTGAAGTATTAGATTTTTCATCATTGCTATTTGTTGATCTTGGCTTTAATGGAGATACCTACAATAGCACAGTTTTACTTAAAATAAATCAAAGTTATCTTGGGTACAATATAATTTTACTAAAATCTTATAATTTTTATTTCATAGTTAAAAGTGAAACATTATGTTTATTCATATATTTTAGACAAAATACTTTGTCAATTTAAATGAAATGTTTTACATTATATCAACTTATTATTTTTTATCATTTAAATACATAAGAAAACTTTTAAAATAATCTTGTCGGTTATTATATTATAATTTATTCACTTACACGGCGTGTTAATGGATTAGACTTTAACAAAAGGAGCGATGCCGGGGCTGCTTTTAGTTTAGCGCCTGTTGCAACCGTAGATACAGCTCGCAGCGGCACAACCGGCAGTCCAGCGGGAAATACTTTCGGCAAGAGCTGCAAACCGACGACTGGGTTTGCAGTTTTAGCAAGTTTTAGAGGCTTCGACACGGCAATTTTTGCACTGGTAGCGACTTTTTGAGTTTGCAACGCTAACGGTAGACCGACTTTGGCAAGTTTCGTGGCCTGCGAGGCCAGTGAAAGACCGGCAGCGTTAGTAAGACTTCGCGCCTGCGCTGCTAACGGTAGACCAGCGGGTTTAGCCAATTTAGCAAGAGCTAGAGCCGGCGATACTTTTGGTAGAGCAACGGGTTTAATCGCTCGAGGAGTTTTTTGTGCCTGCAACGACACAATGATTTATTATTTTATTTAACAGTTTATTATTGCATTTATGTTAATACGCGCGATCGATAGCAATTATGAGATTTAAATAATGAAAATAGTTAATTCAGTTTTTAATTTTTCAATAATTAATTATAAGTATTAATCTATTTATGATTAGATTAAACGTGTTATTTATAACTTTGGATTTGTTTGAAAAAAAAAAAAATTATCTTTATTATAAAATTTTTTTAACTTTTTTGAGAAAACTGTGAAAACTGTTTTAAGTTTTTTTTGTCTGCCTGATTATTTATTAATATTCATATAAGTATTTTACCTGAACAATTGTCTTTGATCCTTCTTTTATTAACACTGGTACACCTACTGCCGGTGAAATTTTTCCTACTTTCAGTTGTGTCACTGTTTGGCTTTCTTCGGCCGAGGATAAAGTAACCAACAAAATAATAGTAATATACAACTAAAGAAAAAATAAAGAATAAATTAATAATTTTATTTTTTAAATTAATATTAATTAATACTTAATTTATTTAAAAAAAAACTAAATACGCTTTTGGCCAATTAAAAAAAAAATAAGATAAATGATAAAATATATTAAAATAAATATAAAATGAATAATTTTGCAATAAATTAGAATTAAAGTTAGAATAAAAACCTTATACTGAAAAACAACTTTGCCAAAAACTAGAAAATTAAGAAAAAACTTTTTTATACGTTACATATTTTTTAATTTTTTATAGTTAATTATAATTGAAGCTATATCCAATAAATTTTCCTCATCTACAATATTACTTACGTATGTATTTAACTAAACCAACAGAATCTTTACATTTTTGAAAATCATATTAAACACTTTAATTAAAAGATTAAACATTCTATAAAAAATAGACATATAAACTCACCAATGAATGTTTTTTCGAAGTCATTGTCACGGTTTCACTTGTTCACTTCTTCACCGGCGAGCTGCAATCATCAAACTGATCGAAAATGAGCCAGCAGTACATATCACATGTCGGCAAAATGCGTTGACACCGAACTTTTCTGATGTTGCAAA
Source organism: Eupelmus urozonus (assembly GCA_900480035.1). NCBI lineage: Eukaryota > Metazoa > Arthropoda > Insecta > Hymenoptera > Eupelmidae > Eupelmus > Eupelmus urozonus. The sequence goes on from UELX01000015.1 coordinate 79,956, forward strand.
ACTAAAAAAATGCGTGGTAGCGCTCGCATTCGGAGAAGCAACCAAGTATACTAACGATATGGCATTACGAAAATTCGAGAAGTCGTTGAATAAATCACATTTTCGGTCGTTTGAAAGTTTTCAGAATGAAGTATCAATGTTTTATTATAGTTTTATTGGTAAACGTTGAGCGAGTCTGGAGGATAACTTTAAATGATGCAAGTTACTGCAAGAGATATCTTCTGAGACTTCGGAAGTATTGAAACTTTTCAGTGTTGATGCTATTTATGAGTACATTCATATTGATGGATTTTTTATTTTAAGAGCATTTTTTAAATCTCCTAAGTAAAAGTGTTATGTTTATGTAATTATTAAATCGTGTGGAAATATGAGGAAAGATATATAATTGATTATTTCGATAAAATTAAGGAAACTTTATATTTTATTCTTTGGCGTTTATTCAAAATCAGGTTGACTGAGAAAATGCATTCTTTGATCTATTATCTTTTAAAGGATTTCCGACTTTGTAAAAGTTGTCTGATTTAGTAATATACTAAAAATTGGTAGTATTAAATAGTTCCAACATATCCAGTAGTTCCAAGTGCATTTAAAGGCATGGATACATTAAGTTGGTCTCGTTTATGTAAATACGTATAATACTAAAGAGAATATTGAGTAAAAAATAAAAATTAATGCAACAAAATAAATTATTTTAAATAATTTACTAACATTTTATACGAATTAAGTGTGCAGTTTTAAAAATTGTATATTGAAATTTATTTCCTATGTGAAAATATTATCACGTATAAAATCTTACAACCTTTTGAAGAGACGATGATTTTTATAATATAAAAATAAATAAAGTATTTAAGCATTAAAATCTAAGTTATTAAAAACTGTCATAAATTAATAAATGGTTAAAATTTCTTTCTTAATTTTTTTTTTAATGATGCATTTCTAGACAACAAATCCATTTCAAATATATGTTTTGTAATTAAGCAGAGATAAAAGAGCACGTTAAAAGCAGATTACGTTAAAGATTTTCTGATCCTATGTTTAGTAGTGAGAGCTTTGAAAAAGATTCGAAACACATATACATTTTAACCCATTTTGTTAGAAATTTTAATAAAGTTCTGTACCTAAAAACGTTGTGGAAAGTTTTTAAAATTTTTCTGTTCTTGTATGAATAATTGACGAAACAGTGCAAACAGTTTTAAACAAATCAGACATTTAATAATTTATCAAGAACATAAAATAAACTAAAGTTTTATATTGTGAATTTCATCATATTCGTTCTATTTTATAATTTTTATTTATAAAATTTTTGAAGTGGAGTATATACTTTTCATGTTATTAACACATTCGTAATATATCACGTAAAGGATTGCGCTGTGACAGCATTATGCTAATTAAATTCAATTTCAGCAGTTTCGTGCTAAATGCTGTTGCATGCTAAATTGCACTGACATTTCGGTTCAAAAGTAAGTCATTACACTTGTGATGTTTACTACAGGATTACAAAAGTTCATTTCCGAGAATGAGAAGTTCATTCTGATAGTCGAATATTTTAAAAAGCTAAACGAATTGTCGATGAATGAATTTTTGATGTAGGTCAGTTATCTGTAAACAAACGAAAAATAAACATAGTAATCATATGTTTTTTGTCTAGCAAATATTGCACACTCTATATAATCAGAAATTATTTTATTAATTAAATAACTTTTTGTACAAAATTTAAGAATGGGGTTAACCGAGAACTGCAGGAAAAGGTAGCATGCGGGCTTGTGCTTCTAGTAAGATTTTGTTTAATTATGAATTTTGAATAATTTTACTCTATTATACAAAATTCAACCACATCAAAGGAACTTTGCAGAAGCAAGGCTTCCGCATTCTCCTGCAGCACTCGTAAAGTAACTAAAATATAATTAAAATTAAACTTAAAGGAATATAAAGCTTTAATCCAAGCTTTAAATAATTGCTCTAAAAATATCTAATTTAAGCATCGAAGTTGTAATGTTTCGTTTTAACTTAAACCCGACTCTATGACCAGTTTCATTTCCTTATCCGCGCATAGTTCCAAAGCCTATTATAGACCCTTTCAGCGAACTCTACTAAGAATATACATTCTCTCAGAGGCTAGCCTTCTGCTACAAAATCGATCGTTCCCCCGTGAATCCAAAACCCACGTCACATACTCCGCCACCCTTTTCCAAATTCTAAATTCCCATCCCAAAGCTCAAACTCAAAACTCCATCCCCGCCACTCCCTACCAAGAAACCAGCTCCAAAAACGTATCCCATTATTATTACGCGCCGACTCGTTAACCGGCCTCCGCAAGCTCTCGCCTGCAGCTTGCGAAACTCCCGCGATCATAGAAGAATGCGGCGCGCTTGGCCGAGTTCGTTGCTCCTCGGTTTGCAGCGCTCGTACTTTAGAGCACACTCGCGCTGTTTATATGCATGCGTTCTCACTGCGCCGCCCTTTATTGTCACGCGAGCATACGTACATGTATACGTACGTGAACCGACTCGCTGCGGGCTGCTCGTTGTCTTGCGCAGCCGAATGTTAAGCCCGGAGGTGCATTGTTGATTTCGCAGAGGGGATGGGGTGGCTTTGTGCGAGGACGGGCGAAAGGGTTGGGATGCCTGACGATGCGCGTTTTGGCGGAGACGCGCGGGGAATGATAATTTTGGGGAGACGTGGAATTATGCTAAATTTTCACTTTTGTTGGAATTGTTGGGTGCGAGAAAGCGTTATCTTGGATGGGTTGATGTGAAGAATGTGCGCAATCGCGGTTATAGTGCAGTTAACTTTCTTTTATCATATAAGAAGTGGATATGTCTTATTCCGGCGAGAAGGGTACTAATTAGGTTTCCTTATTTGTAAGCTTCTTCGTGAATATTTATTCGCATGTTATTAGCATGCGGCGCATCTTAAATTGTATACATTTTCTTCTAATTCATCAACTTAGACTTTCTTTTGAAATGCACTGCTAGCGTTTTTATTCTTTTATTAAAAAGGATTACTCGGTGCTTAACTTTGATACTTACATTTAATCTCTGAAAGTAAGAAAAGTAGTTTCTGACCATTTTAGAATTTACCATTTTAGAAAGAACGCTTTTATTTAAACGGATTTCAGATCAGCATGCCAGATTAATTTAATTATGACTTTTACACTGTAAAAAATTATTTTAGAAATACTTCATATACTGAGGAAAATGTTTAATACTTGAATCAATTTAAACCTTTTTTGAATCAACGAATTTTTAATTTAATGAACTAAACTTTTGTGATAACGACTAAATTTTTTCTCAGTAAAAGATATCCCTGATATAAATTTTAATAGCTTTAAAATTATTATACCTCTAAGTTTAAAAAACTTCACAGATGAAAACTCAACTCATTTCCTTTTTCTACATTTTTCGTTAAAGCGCACAATTACGTCGACTTTTCAAGCGTAAACTCAAAAGCATAATCCATATTCAAAACGCGAATACATATTCACGAAAGAAAACTTGTTATCCCAAGCTCATCAACTGTAATACCACGCTTACGCGAACCCAAAACCGTAATCCCAACATCACGCCCGATCCCCATTTCCACCCCCACTGAACTAAAGTCAACGAAATTTTTTTTCTCCAGGTTGCGTATTCGGTACGTGATGCCGGCGGCGCACCTGACGCTGCGCGAGGAGGACGTGGTGCGACTCACCCTCGAGTTCCTGCACAGCCGCGACCTCCACATCTCGCAGCTGTCCCTCGAGCGCGAGACCGGCGTCATCAACGGCCAGTACAGCGACGATGTACTCTTCCTCAGGCAGCTCATACTCGACGGCCAGTGGGACGATGTGCTCGAGTTCATCCAGCCCCTCGAGGCTCTGCCCGACTTCGACATGCGCAAGTTCACCTATTCTATACTCAGGTGGGTGATCTGCTGGTTGTTGGGGTTTTTCTTTTGGGTTGATGGGATGATGAGGGTTATTTGATTGTTTGGCGAGAGAGAATGGGATGATTGCTGGAGAGTGGGAGGTAATGGTACGGTGATGGAGGTAAAAGCTGCGGGGCTTTTGCGTATTGATCGCTCTGTGGTCTTTTGTGAGTTTTGAAAAATTGAATGGTGATTTTTTGGATTACGTAAGAATTGTGATGAGTATTGAAGTGATGATTGATTAATAGTTGGTTTGTATTGTGTTTTTATGAGAAGAATATAAATTGATTCTTAGTGATGTATTCATAAAATTTTCATTTCTTATTAGGCGAAGTTATGTAATTTATGGGATTGGTCTTAAAAAGTTTCAATTAAAGAAAGCATCAAAATACGAATGTACAGTGGAATAATGAATAGGGTACCGTTAGCAACGTACAATATATGATTACAGTTTCCTGTAACCAAATAGGGCACAGTCTGCATAGTTTATCTCCTGATGTCTTGAGTAATCTCATATCCCCTGGGCATTATTCTTCCGGCATTAAAATTTTGAAATGATAAAAATGCGTACTTAATTGTTACGCTTGGTTTTAAAACGCACAAATTCAATTAAATTCTTACCATATTATTCTATTAAAATGTGATATTTTACGAATAAAAATCACTTTTAAATTAAACTTATCTCTTCAAACTTCAACTAAATTAAAAAAAATATCCCCAGGCACAAATACGTGGAGCTGCTGTGCATAAAATCGGAAGCAAACATAATCGGCACCGGGACAAACGGCAGCGTGGACAATGCCGTGGAAGAAGTCGTCAAAGTCCTTAGCGATCTCGAAAAATTCGCCCCAACAAAAGACGAGTACAGCAGCTTATGCCTGCTTCTCACCTTGCCGAGGCTCACAGATCACCTGCAGTACAAGGACTGGAACCCCAGCAATGCCAGGGTCCAGTGCTTCCGTGAAGTTTACCCTTTGGTGGAAAAGTTCCTGCCTGGAGACAGAAAGACGGATCCCAGTCATCCGGTGACGGTGGCCAAAAACGACAGACTCATACAGTTGATTATTAAGGGGATTCTTTACGAGTCGTGCGTTAATTACTGCCAGGCTAAGGCTACGGGGTCTAAGGAGAGCGAACAGGTGAGAATTTTGAAAGGCTTATTGATGTAGATGTTGTATATTCTTTTTTATAAATGTATCGATGAAAATATTTTTTAAGACAAATTCTTGACGCAAATGCGTGGGATGCGGCAAAGGGTATTTCAAAGCATTTTTCGGTCTAGTTCTTGAACTCAATCCTTTATCGAGCTTTTTGCACAACCAGGCTAAGCTGGAGCTCTATTGAGAGAATCTAGCCACTGTGTATGCTACTGTCGTCTGACTTTTTTTCTCAAAAAATTGCAAAAAGTTCATAACATTTTTTATAACGGCATTTATGTTTGCTGTTATTACTTTAATAATTCTTAATATTTGAAACTATAATACTTTTCAAACTTATATTGTTTAAAAAAAAATACGAATAATTAAATTTTTGTACTAAATCTAGAAATAAGCCTCCGAATCCTATAAAAATCTTAATATTATAACCGTTGATATTAAATAATAATGAATCTAAAAATAAACATTAATCGTTTCAAAATATAAAATATACACAAATATTCCAAACTCAATCAACTCCCCAGGTGGAGATGAGCTTCTCAAGACTGCTGGACGGCTCGGTGGGCTTCAGCGACTCGGACCTCAGCCTGCTCTCCTGGCTGCAATCCATACCTCCAGAAACGTTCGCCGTGCCGTTCGCCCAGCGTACCCTCAACGTCGACGTCGAGCGGCTCGAGAGGCCGTCCCTCGAGACGTCCTGGACCGAGCACATGCTCATCACCCCCATCAAGCCAAAGACCTTTCCGCACAGTGCGATGGCCTTCACCAGGCCTAGATCCGCCGCCGACATGATGTCGAGGAGTTTAGTACCTGCGCTGGAGGCTGGCTTCGGCCCGAGGAGCCCGGGGCCGAAGAACATGAACATACCGTCGGCGGCGCTTATGGCACTGTCGACTGGGGATATCAATAATCCGATCATGTCCAGGAGCAGCTTTGCCAGTTTTCATCTGACGGGATTTAAAAATAACAAGCTGATGAATACGAGCGTTGATAGGTAGGCGGGGGACTGGGTGATGTTAGTCGCGGTGCGAATGGTTTTGGTTATGAGCTGTTTTGTAATTAGTAACTAAGCTGTTTTCATTTCGTTTTCAATTCTTACTTTTGTCGAAATTGACTTTCACTAAATTATTCAAAATTTTTAAATACAGTTAATGGCACTTTTTAAAAAGAATAATTTTGCGAATGAGGTTGCTAGCTTTGGAAAATTGCAAGTTGGTTTTCACTATCAATTAGCCTAATTAGAAAAACATTCTTTTTAAATTAAAAAATATTTTAAAATTCAATAGCTATTGATTAAAATTAAAATAAAAACCGTTTTATTTTTATTGTTCACTTGACTATAAAACCTTATTACATCTTAAAATAGACTAAGTAATTTGCAGTACGCCGGCTCGCACTTCAAAGCAGTATACGTCAGTAACACACACACACGCAAGTCTCGCTAACAATGTTATTCTGGTTGATAGGTTGTTCGAGAACGAGGGCGACGTGTTTCTGAGCTCGAGTTACGCCGAGTTTCAGCAGCTGCCCTCGATACAGGAGGCTATCAATTCAGCGGCCCAGCCTAAGGCGCCGCCGAGGACGAGGGGACACTCCAAGAGCCCGGAAGGTGGGCTTGGCTTCCTTTTGTTTTGCGCGTGAGACAGAGAGAGAAAGACAGAAACGAGCGAGAGAGGGAGAGTAGCTTATTAACGCGATGATGGGTTAATGATGGGACTGGACGAGCTCGACTCAACTGTCTCTGGGTGGAGCTGGACTCATAATGGGAGAATGTTATCGCTGATTACACGCAATTTTTATAATTGTTCAGATTTTCGTGCGTTTCGTAGAATTGGTTATTCATACGTTTAAAATTTAAATTACCAGCTGCGGGGTTTGTGGTAATTGAATTTAAGCAGCCAAAATTACTCGTTATTATTCTAGATTATAACAAAATTATGCTAAATTAAAATGGGTGATTTTTTTGTTATTTACGTAAATATACGTAGGATTATATCAAGGATTTCATAATAAAGTTGTAATTGTAAAGAATCGGAGATAATTTTGTAGAGGAAACATATTTTATAAAGTAAATTCACTCTCATCTGTCAAAGTCTTTTTATTGTTTAACAATTCAAATTTACTTATCAGAAACGATTAAGTGTGAACTTATTTTTATAATTTCCAAAAAACTGCATAAATAATGATAAATAAATAAAGTTGATAAAGTAGAAATCTGTATTGTATACGATATTTACATATTAGCAAAATTACAGTGACCGCTTTTAATATAATAGCAGTTGTCCTATACCAATGTTATTATCATTTAAATTCTTATAATTATTTATTAAATAGAGCATCACAATTTAATTTTAAAATTTCAAAAATTACATTTTTTATTTACTTCTTTTCAGGTGTAAAGGCAGATCCCTCGGCAGCCTCGACACCGGAGCGCCGTCAACCTGGTCGTGAGTCGCCGGCACCGTCGACAGCGCGGAGCTCGCGGCGTGACTCCCTGGCGGAGAAGCCGACCGGCGTCGTCGCTGGGAAAATCGCCGAACCTACACCCGTCAGGCCCGTCGAGCCTCTGCCTCAACAGCAACAACAGCAACAGCAACAGCAGCACCTGGAACAAAGCTACAATGGGGACCTGTTTAAGGAGTACCAAAAACAAAAGCAAAGACTGCAGGAGACGATACAGCAGAAGGAGCGCGAAAGAGACGAGCTGGTGAGGCAGCTGTCGGCACAACCGCTCTCCTCACAGGCGATCAATAACAGGTTGCAGAGCGAAAGGTAGGTGATAATGGCATATTTTTAAAAAAGATGATTTATGTGATTAGTGAATCGTAGAAGAAAGACAATTTTTTCTTTTTTATTTCGTATGTTGTGTGGTCTGAATGATTAATTAGAATCGCATAGAGATTACAAGTTTAAATTAAGATTAGTTCTTCAAAAATATTGTAATAGAAGATTTGAACGTACGCTTAAAGTTTTGCATAAATTTTTAATACTGTTATGAGTATTTAAGAAAATATATGTCATAAAAGGTAGAGAGTCGGTAAGTCGGTAAAAATGTAACTACAGACTTCTCCACCTTACCAACAGTATATAAACGGAAAAGTCATCGTTTCTCAATTATGTAAACTTGTTTCACAACTTACATAAAAGATGGCGCTATTTTCGACCGCTCATTTTCAATTATGATTGAAATTTATAGATCATGAATGATTTTACAATCCTCATTCAAAAATCTATTCACCACATAACAAATTACTTTTATATTATTGTTTGTTACAATGTCCTCATGCGACTATTAGCTGTATAAAACGTGACAGTTTCTGATTTTTTATTTATGCTTTATCGTTATGCTTTGAAGATATCGTCGAAAATAGCAGCTATGCGGTCTAGACATTCGGTGGGGAGTCGTCGATGGAAATAGCAAAGGTTTTCAGAGCGGTACGTCGCTAGGAAGAATGAAAGAAAGGAAGAGAGAGGGAGAAATTATTTCGACTGGCGAGCGTTCACCCCTCGCGCCTAGCTATGCGCTCCGTGCATTCTAGAAATAATTAAAATTGTCGCGCGATGAATTATGACAAACGGATGAAATAATGAAAATATAATTAATTAGTTAATGGAGTAAGCGAATAACATTTAAATAGAACTAATTTTATGATAATTTATGGGATGGTTTATTTTGAATACTTTTAGGATTTTATTCGTTATTTGTTTTCAATCTATAAAGATATTACATAAATAATAGTTTTTATAGCGATATATACTTTCTATATTAGCTTTCATCAATCTTTCTTATAAAAACAACCAACAATACACAAAATTCTTTAACTGAATAATAACTTAAAATTAGTAACTTTAACAATTTTCCAACCCAAATACACAACCTTCCATCCTTCACACACATCGAACTCATCGCTTCCGCGCCCGTAAAATCCAACCGCATAACAATATAAAACCGCGAACGCGGCCCGACATTAACGCACCTGTTTGCCAGCGAATCGGAACCCCTCTTATCGCTTTCAGCGCGTGAGTTTAGCGCGAAACAAATCGCGAGTCGCGGAGCCGAACTCGTAAACGTCCCCGTGAATGGGCTAAAATTATCGCGACGCGAAATGTCAAGTGCGCGCGCACGCAGCTCGTTCTTACCGTATGAATGCGACCAGCAATTGGTTTTTTTGGATGAGTCAGGCGAAAGATTTTCGGCTGTAAACTGGAGGCGCGTTTATTCGGAGAATCGTAAAATTATGATGGAGAGGTACAATTAAACGCGCTGGATTGTTTTATTGTGGGGTTGTATTGCTGTTGGAGATCGTCATTAGGATTTTAATTTATTTGCAGAGTTATTAGCGGGATTTTAAAGGAATTATTTCTCGCTACAGTGACGACGGTTACTTGGTATTTCAAACTTTGCAGAATTAAAACTCTGAACTAAAACAATAAGGAGAAAAGCAAAATTTTTGTAGTCTACTCATCACACGAATCCTTTACGTTGAAACAAAAATTAGATATAGGATTTTCGGTTCGTTGACATCGATCGATGACATTGCCGAGTCTGTAACCGTGACCGGAAACTGAGTGGCGGAAGTACGGAATTATTATTACACGACGGTGCGAAAAAATTCATTGTTTGTCGCTTGGATATGAGGCGCCAATACATGGTCACGAATTTTACGACAGTATTTAAATAAGACTTGCACGGAAATACCGTTGGCCATATAAAGATAAAAAAATATAATTTCTTATCAAAGTATATTTTAAATTCGTTTTAAGTGATCACTTAATGTAAATATTTAGAGTTTCCTTAAGATAATTCGCTATGTCTAAAGTGAAAGTATTTTGTTTCTAAAGGAAAGTATTTATGTTAGTATGCGATAGTTAAACAAATGATATTTTATGCACTGTAATATTGTTTTATCATTGAGATACATCTAGAACGAAAGAGAAACAATTGTAAACATAAAGTTTTTTTATAGTTCAGTTGAACATGAGCTTCGTTCTATTAATCAAAAGGAACGTTCGTTTCTGTAACTTAAATATAATTATTGTAAATAACGATTTGCAACTAGTCTTTATCAAATATTTTCTCATTTGCTCAGCCTGAAAATCAGTTTCACTTTATATAAATTCATATTATACATTTTACGGATAAAGCAGTCAAGTTTTATGAAACACTAATTATTACGTGTCATATCACATTTACATTAGATGAATAGCATTTTTAATAACAAATTAAAATGTTCACACTTTCGTAACGACACGGCTTATAAATGTACAAATACACGTTTTCTTTATAAATAATTCAATCGCATTCTAAAATTAATTACTTTTGAATAGAACTCTCCCAAGAAAAGTGTACCAATCATTTGTTCAAGTATTAATGTTTGTAGCTTTACCGCTTCTCCAGGACTAAGAAGAATCAAAGATGAAAGTGATCTCTCATACTCTCCTAAGTTGAGCCATCGTTTATTTTCTCATCGATTTTACACAAAGTACCACATGTGTAATTCCACGTATCCAACATTTTAAATTTTCAACTTCTGCAACATCACACGTTTAACCATTGCCCAGCCAATCTCGAATCGCCGCAACCTCGCCAAAAACAAAATGAATCACTGGAATTACGCTCGCTAACGAATCTCCATTCGCTCGACCTAAATCCACCCGATGAACATAATCAGCATCGCAGCGCGTCTTACGCGGCTGAAAGCCTAATTCGCAATTTACAACGTTTCATTAAACGCCGCGGCGTACCGGTCGATGATCCTGCGCCTGATCTCGCCTCGGAACAACGAGGACGCCGGCGTTATTACTCGTCTCTGCGCATTATGTATCGGGATAGAAAAAAATCCAGAGTTACGTTACCTTCGCGCGATGGAGGAATGACCATATGCCGCGATTTATTTATGCCCGAGCTTTCTGAAAACAGTTTCGCGGTGACGGCCATTAAGGTTTCAATTCGAGAAGGTATGGGCCGATGAAGGTGATTGATTGTACGGCTTAGTAATTCAGCGCTCTGTTTGGCTCTGGTTTTTTTGTTGGGTGCGCTGGGTTTGTTCGGCTAACGGAATGTTTTTCATCGATAATGAATTATTACTATCTATCGCCAAGTCCATTTACGAAATTGCAAAAGCTCGGGATGTTAGCCTGCAAAAAAGGAGCAGTAACTTGTTCCAACAAACAATCCACTACTACACTCTCGCGTCATCGTATAGATTAAACCAGTCAAAAAAGCGCGCAACCTTTAGCGTTTGCAAGCCGTCAGCTTTCACTTCCGCGTGCATCGGCCAATACTTTCGACCAAAAAACCTGAGAGCAAAGAACCGCGCGTCTTTTCCCGTCTGTGCCAGGAGCGCGTATAGCTCCGAGGCTAGTGACTCCGCACGTGTATGTGTATATACGAGCTGAAAGCACGCGATGCGCTACGCGCGTGGCGCCTATATGTGAACCGGCGCTCGGATTGCGCTGGTCAAGTGTGTCTTTTGGTTACGTTCATTGAAGCGTTAATTTTATGATACTGTCGGTCTAGGGAAGAAATTTGAGGTAAACAATGTTTGATTTGCAAATAAGGTTTTTCTCTTTGTAAGCCTTTTTTATATTGGTAACCAGTACGAGTACTGAAACATACGAATTAAATTAATATTTATAAAGTAGCGTATAAAATCAAGATCATCAGGTTTTACTCAAAACCTCCATCTAAAATATCCCAAACATTTATATCATTCACAAAAAACACATTCCGCAGGTGCAATCAGCCCGCCAATCACCATCACAAACTCAACCACCAAAAAAAAAAAAATCAAAAACATCTAAAAATACATAACTAACTCAAACCCAATACAAAAAGGCACTCGAAGCTCGCGTTTCCGCGGTGGCAGGCCACGCTTACAGAGGCTCATTTGTTGCTGGCGGCGCTAATTGCAAACGCGCGCCGAGATTATAGCAGCCGCGCGCGCGCCAGCTCAACAAGTGGGCGGGTGTCTTCGTTTCGACGAGGCTAATGAGCGGGGCCACGGACGGCGAGACGCGAAATTTCCCGCGACTAAGTGCCCCGGCCGGCTCGCCGGTGCTTCTGCACTGTGTTACGAGAGTTTACGGGGGGAGGTGTGGGCGTTTTGCCGGCTTGAGGAGAGGATTTTATGGATGAGCTTTGCTGTGAGTTTTATGAGTGTGGTTAGATGTGGCTGAGGTAGATTTGAGGGTGTAAATAGAAAAATACAATTTAAATAGGTGATTGCTATTTTCGTTTTCATGACTTGTTTAGTAATGTACAAGTCGCTGTTTTTTCTGCAAGCGGAACACAGGCAGAGAAGAATTTCTCGCTTGTTTTCCTTATTAGCATTGACCGCTCACACTGCCAACTGTTGTTGCTCGTAATTTATATCGAAGATTGCACACATAGGAGATAACTAGGCGCAGCTGTTTGCAGCTAAGTCCTGTCAACTTTTATTGGTTGACTTGGGAGTTTTCTGCTTTCAAACGGGGAGTAAAACATTTTGAAAAATTACTTAACAAAGTACACCGTGGGATGACGTACACTAAAATGCACAATTTTATCAGTATTTTATAACGAAGCTCGGAGTGATTCATAAGCCATTACTCATAATTGTATTTCTATTTTATTTACAAAGATTCGAGTTGTAGATATTCAAAGTAATCGCCGGCTATTATCTCCTTGTAATTACGAGAGGCGTACCGGTCCCGGCTTATAATTACATTATGAACTATCAATATCAATTATTTATTGACAAGTTAATTAGTATTACTGCGTATAAGTAGATGTACTTTGCAAGGTTATGCTCTCTTTCAAAAGAATCGCATTTATAAGTAAATTATTGGTTTAATAAGTTGCTTGATCTAACACAAAAGTTCATAGACCTTCGATCATGTTCTAGTATGTGAAAATTAAGTCTCATTTATTAAACCCATATAAGGCTAACAAAATTAATTTTTTCACAGACCGTCTTACAATTATCTCGATAGAAGTACTCGCTCATTTTATCCGCATTGAATAAAAGAAATAATAAAATCCTCCATCCAAATCCAAAGAACCTCATCACCTGAAAACTCAAAATCCGACCTTGATCAACACTCACACTCTTCCCGTCGCAAAACTCACGCACATCGCTCTACCATACAATGATCAATCGCATCTCGCCCGCACGCATATATAAGCCTCTCGACGCGCGTTCCCGATCCGCCGCAATTTCCATGAACTGGCGCGACTGTGGGAGGCGTCCGCCGAGCGAGCGAGAGAGAAAAGCAGTCAAGAAATACACATTCTACGATTGCGGAATACGCGCGTATGCTCGGCTTTGGAAAGGAGCGAGCCGAGAGTGAGAAAGAGAGCTTTCCAGAAAATCTTTCCGTGTGCGAGCCTTTCGCCTTTATCAAGATCGTGGTAGGATGCGCCTAGGCGGGGCGCGAAAATGCGCGCGCCGCTCTCTCATTAGTGCGGCTCTTTTGGTGGAAGCAGGCTGGTTACATCCTTCGCTCGGGCTTTTCGTTTTCGTTTTTCAGAATAATGTGAATTTTCGGAGAGATAGTTTTAGCTACTTTACCAAAATTTCGCGCAAAGGAGTCGTTTTGAGTTTGGACGCGTAGCGGTAGTTTTTCAAATAAGATGAGATCGAAGAAGTGTCGCATTGTCTTTTTGGACTGGTGAGTTGGCAGAATATTATAAAACCCGCACGACGTTAACATTATTTATATTACGCACACCCTCGTAATTTATTATTATACGCGTTACTATAATAACCATATTTTGAAGCGAACGGCTTAACGCTCATAAAATTTTCATAATGCCCGAAAGAAGCATCACTTTTCATCGACGAAGTTCATTGACTTCGGCACGTAACGCGCTGACTGCTCTAGAGAGCAACCAGCTGATGCTATCGGATCGTTTGCAAAGCAAAACACGCGGGCATTTCTCTCATTACTATACTCTAAAGGAGCGCCTCTTTACGCTCATCGCAAGATCATTGACTGATGCATTGCAATTCCTTCTTTTTTTTTTTGAGCCGACTCGGCAACAGCTTTTTTTTCGTATCGCGTAGCTTTCTACTCGTTTTGTTTCTTTTTATACGTTAGTCATCGCTACTTGCGAATGGGTTAATTCAACGGATTCATTAATTTTTGTTTTATTTATTGGCACAAAAACGGTGGTAATTTAACGCTGCTTAAGTTGAGAGTGAAATGAATGTTTTTACATATTCAATTTAGTTTTTATGCGCATTCTGCTGGGCAACGAAGAGCAATAAAAAGTGTAACAATGTATGTACTATTAATTAAACGGAAATAATTGTTGAAAGTTATATTGCGTGCAACTAATTTTTCATTGTAAGCTTTTTTTTGTTTAATTGTTAGACAGAAGAGATACAAATTTATTTCAATGTTTAATTATAAAAATCTTAAATGCAAAATGATTTTCACTAAATAAGAAATAACGAATCGTCTTACTATTCTCGGAACCAATCTACTTATCACAATTTCAAACCCGCAAGGCAAAACATTCGCCGAAATAACTTATGTAAAATCAATTTTCACTTCCAATTCCAGCCTAATAACACCTCTTCCTCATTCGCGAAAATTGAAACGAATCACCTCTAAAAGAAAATTATCCCTAATCTTCGAATTCCATCGCTTTCCCCGCAACTATCCTATATACCCCCAAGGCTAAACTCATCCTCGCGAGCCAACAAAAAAAACGAACCACGCAAGCGCAGGCGTGAAAAATTCTTGGCGCATCTCTCTTTATACTCAGCGTCAAGGGAAAGAAGCGACGAAGAAAGAAGCGTGGCGGAAGTCCGGGGAGTTATTTTCGATTATGCGCGGACCGCGAGTCTAAACGTCCCGGCCTCGTCAAAGCTGCTGCCGCTGCGCCGCTTTAAGGGCCGTATAATGCCTGGAGTCTTTTTACGGATCGGCCTAACGAGTTTACGGAGAGAAAGAGTTGGGCGAAGGCAAGTGAGTGAGAGAAGAGCCGAGCGCGAAGGGAAAAAACGAAGGCGAGAAGTGAGCTTTGAGGTCTGAGGGGAATGAGAGAAATGTTAATTGAGGAAATTGAGGAGGGCTCATGAATGAGTCGCTGGGGACCGAAATAAAGATGGTTCGAGGCTTTTTTATTGGCTGGCATTGAGTTATTTTAGGACAATAAATTCCCTTTTCTGCGGTATTTTTTTAGACGCTGATCAGTAATGCGAGCATCTGCATACAGAATAACAAATTCCCTTCAAACATTACACAAACTCTCCTATCCAAATACAGAAACCCTCCGTGTAAATCGGTACCATCCACCAAAAAAAACTCCCCTCATCACCATTACAACAGAATCCACATCTAAACCCCGACGTAAACAAACCAATATAGCCCCCCTCAGCACCCGAAGCAGCAGCGAACGCATCAGCAGCAGCAACGGCTAACAAAAAAGGAAAAGCGCGAAGACGGAAGAGCGGAAAATAGAAGAGCCGGGAATTAAGGCGGGAAATTATCGTGAGCGCTTGCGCTTAGGGACACGCGCAGTTCAAACGACGCGGCAGCGCGAGCGAGAAGTAACGGGCTGGCTCTGCTATGCGCGCACGACAGCTGCTAGACGCGGTCACGTGTGCGCCGCTCAAGATGCGGCGCTCCTTTTTTCTTTCTACTCTCGTCTTTATTTCTTTCTTTCCTTCGCATTGTTATTTATATACGCGGCGTTCGTTGTGTTGTTGATTTATCACGCGGTGTGTTTTTCTTTAAGTTTGATTGTTGACGGTTTTTTTTGCGCACGGCTACTTGTTGATTGGGTTTAGAAAGGCGGCGTTACGGTTTTCGTCTTTGGCGCCGCGTGAAATTTAAGGCTGGAAAACGGCTTGCACAATGACGCGGGGAGAACGGGAACAGGATTTGATAAGAGGCTGTTTGATTTGCAGATTTCGCGATATTGTTGCGAGATCGGTTCGCTATCGCTTTGGATCCTGCTTTGCGTCAGATCTGAGCTGTTTGTTTGGGTTATGGATTATAATACATTTTATTCGGTATGCTGTAATCGTGCAAGTAGTTGCAAGTTTGTTTCGACTACAAAGAATTCAGTACGTTTAGGATAGGGTGTAATAACCTGCTGATTTCATAATGGTATTACAGAGAATATATGATAGCTTGGAGATCGAATAAATAGTGCGTTTGTAATATTTAATGTACGTATCCGCGTAAAAATACCTGACACGTTTAATCAAACCAAAATTATGAGTCTCAGCTATTGAATTTATCGAGACCATTCACTCACCACCAACCCATTAAACCTATTCCACCAACCTGTTACACCACTTGTTCAATATGATTAAAGATCGAACCAACGGTAAAACAATAAATACTATTCTTTCACTCTCCATCCACATCAGCAAACCTCCCTCATACTCGCGCACCATATACCTTCCCAACTCCGATACCATCAACCTAGTCCTTCCCATCAAAAAGCGCGCTCCTCCTCGCTCGGCAAACGGTATAAATTTTAGATCGCGTTTACCAGCCAACAATACATATCGCGCCCATTTCATCGCACGCGGAGCTATCGTTTCGCGTCACGATCCAGCCGCGCCTCGATGAGTTTGAAGCTCGCTCTCGCGGAACGCATCCAGTGCAGATGTATATACGTTACGTGTATCGAGAAATCGAGTCGTCGTCGACGGATTGGGTTTTACGGGGAGATGTTGAAATGGGGGCTTTGAGCTTCGAGGATGTATGTAACGCGATGAGCCGCGGTGAGGGCAATGAGCGGGGATTGTGGTGTGGATGGTGAATGTTTCGTTGGCTGATGGTGAGAGGGGATTGTATTGATTGGATTGGATTTTATTAAATGTATTTTCAATGTTTAAATTTGTATGTGGAATTTTGTGCACTTGTCTTTGCATATCATACTTAGTAGCGTATAAAAGTGTATCTGTAAATACTAGAAAATGTAAAGAGCTAAATTATTGAAAATGTAATCATTAATTAGAGATAAGAAGAAATAACGAGAAAGGACGGAATAAAGTGAACGTTTGTTCACTCTTTAATCTCATCAATTCGACCAAGTATTTTTAACTTTTTCTTAGTCTGAAGCAATTATCTGATACTTACTTGTGCACCAATCCAAAGTTGAAACGCGATAATTGATGACAAAAGAGGTTAATAGAATCAATTTAAACTTTTTTACCGTTCAACGAGTCTTAGAACATCATGTTTAAACGTTTTCTGCACTTGCATTTTGGAATATATCAAAATATATTCATTCCACTTAACGTATGCAGAAATAATATGTCAGAATTTTTATACAAAATATAGATAATTTGTTTTTAAAAGAATAAACATTTATAATTTGTATTCAGTTCTAGAAAGTGAAACGTGAATTACACTAAAATTTCCATAACAACACATCGATTTGAAGCTATGTTTATTCGTTGCTAAAGAAAAAGGCTAATCGATATTTTTCCAAACAAAACAGTTAACAACCAAGCTGAAACAAATATGTTTTACAAATATTTAAAATAACTATGCAGCTTTCACAACTTTCAAGAAATTATCATTTAATTTTACGCTTAAACTTTTGCATTTTTTAACACTTCTTCTACAAAGAAAGTCGAATATTCCTGAAAATTACACATTCCTCACATACAATTCACCAAGTAGATACCCACCTGGCTACAGTCAGACACGAACCGTCCATCACTCCTCGCCGCGACCTTCACTCCACCCCTCTCCCTAAAAACAACCTCCGCAAAAAATCCACCACTCTCTCCTCTCCTTCAATCCCATCCTCCCCATCATACACCAACAAACCCAAAAGCCTCCCAGCACGCGTCCAATCACTCCTTATGTACAAGACACACACTCACCCTCCTGCCTTCATACCCATCAGGCCGCACGCGCGCTGCACGCACGCCGTGCACGCTATATAGTCGCGCGGCTCAAGCGAGAGAGAAAGAGCATGCCGAGCCTCCACGGGCGCACTCGACGTCCGCCTTCGTGAGCGGTAACATCGCGAGTGTTCCGTGCGCTCTCTGACGATCCTTGCATGTGCAGCCGCGTGTTTCTGCTCGAGTTTACGCGCGCGCGCTTTTGATGAGTGAGCGGGGATTTTGCGAATAAAGTGAGGAGTTTTTTTTATTAAAAGTGTGAAGTGGGTGGCTTTGTGACTGGTTATTGCGGAGGAATGTTTAATATTGGCGCGGTTGGGTTTGGTGGTTAGGAGTGAGTTTTGTCTTTGTGATTCGTGACTGGAGCTTTAACTTTGTTAGAGCTGCTGATGAATTTTGGAGTTGGTTTTCGCATTTTGTAATTGAACAAGTGTTTTTGCGGTGACTTTGATAACGAGCGAAACGCGCCAGTGAAGTGTGTTATCATTCACCGTGAAAAGTCACATTAACACGGATGATTCCTCATAAAAGCCGAGCATAACAGAAAATAAACCAGTTCACGTCCGAACCATCCCAGTAAAAAAGAAAAAGCGAAGCCAGCATCGCAATCGCATACGGCTCAGTGTCTCTTTCGCCTCAAAACCAAGCTCGAAGCCTCGCTAGCATCTCGAACAAAGGAAGTTTCATGACTTCCAAAGGCCTGACCTAGCAGCAACAATAAAGCCAAGAGATCAGCTTCGCTTACGAAAATGATGTACCACAAGCCAACTGTGCCGCGCTTCAGGATCGCCGAGCGGGTCAGCGTGTCCGTAAACAATCGGCCGGTTTATAGCAAGCAGTCGAACGGCCACAGCAGCACCTGCAGCCTAAGAAGTGCCGGCAGCACGCCGCCCTGCGTCAGCCGGTAAATAACGAGGATGATTTGTTTTTTTTGTTGAGGATCGGTAATTTTGACAGACGCGATCGACTGATGATCGGTTGGCGGGATGGGTGGCTTTGATTGTCTTTTTTCTTGCGGTAGGATGATGGATTGGATTCGGTTGGATTGGTTTTTGAGACGCAGTTTTTGTAGGTTGTTACGTTTTGAATTTGTTGTGATTAAAGGTCGCTATTGTTAAAGAGGATAATTGGGTATTGATGTTGAATAGTTACTGAATCATTGTACATTAATTATTTTTGTTGGGTTAACAAGGTCTAAACAAAAAGATCAGTATTTTACGTAATTTTTTTTTAATCAAGTATTGATGATACATAAATTTAGAGTTACGAAAAATTGTATTTACATATAAGTATTTTGATATACTGAAAATATTTTTCGAGCAAAACTGCTATGTCATTAAAGTATGTTGATAAACATACAAGAAAGCTATAAACCAATTATTGCGTTAAAGACAGCTTTATGACAATTCCTTTTTTTTTTAATAATAATGTTCACAAAAACTACCCAAACAGCTACATGAGAAAAGTTTTTGATTAATAAAAGGTAAATACATTTCGTGCTAAAATGATATTAGATACTGTGTGTTTAGTCTGTTATCGGTATCATTAAGGAAATGCATACAACTTTCGTATAAGTTATTTTCGCATTTAATTTTAAATTTATCCTCTGTAATAAACTTATCCTTAATCAATATTTAATTTGATTATCAATACTTGTAGATAACAAATTAAGTATATTAATCTAAATAACAACAAACTATTTTGCACAAAATTATTATAATTATAGTAATATTCTAACCGATCAAATCGAGTGTCGGAAACAATAATAATATTTTTTATTTAACCGTTACGAAAAACCGTTTTCTCATAAGTGAAAAACCCGTTGGTCATCAAGCATCGTTAAGTGCATTTTCTAGAAGTTGAAACGTGTAATCCTGATCTTGTAAAAGCGTGTGCCATGTGACTTTGCGTTTTTTAAAAAATTTGAAGGGTTCTGTTTAAATTTTGTGATTTACGAGAAATAGAAAGTATATTTCATCATTTTATTTGGTTATAAATTATTTTTGTAATCGTTAAAATGACTGATAAACTTTTCATTTTGTTTCTTAAATTAATTCTGTGGAATTTGGCTTTTAAAAATAAAAATATTTTGTTATCTTCATTTTTATATTACAACAAATATATTTGCATTTGCAAATATAATACTTAACGTGTTAAAACAAATAATACAAATTTATGACTAAAGTATGCATATTTGAGTAAGACATATTTAAAGATAACAGTGAGATGCAAAGTTAAGTTGTTAACATAATTTAAATAACATAATTATAATTGAATGCGCTATTATAAATTAGTATAAAAAATATTTTAATTGTTTAAATGCCATCAGAAGAATTATTCTGATAGTTTTTATCGCTGTTTTCGTACAATATCAACTTGGAAGTTTGTTTTAGTAATTTGACATGTACTGTTTATGTATGATTCGATTTATCCAAACAAATTTATAAACTGATTCATTTCATTTGACTGAGTTAAACAAATTATATTAATTAATTTAAAGAAATCGGATTATAACATCTCATCGCTTCATCGGTACTTAAAATTGTATCTTAATAGTTAGATTAACCATTAGTTAAATTAAAAAAAACATTTATTAATAAACATTTAAAACTAAATTCAATTTGTTTTTAAAAATTCACAAAAAATTATGTTATTGTGTTCTGTTAAGAGAGAAACGAAAACTTTTACCATTAAAATAGTAAATCATAAACCAAAAGTTTAGTTAGTACAGTATTCGCGTGTTTATATTTTTCCTAGTAAAAAATAGGTCGAACTAAAGTAGTTTAGATCAGCATAAGTTAATCTCACTTACCCTACATTCCGTTACTACTAAAAACCCAAGCAATGTATAAATGACCTAGCATCTGGGAACTAATGAATAAGAAATTGGTCATTAAAAAACCATCTGACAAATCAATCAACTTTTACCTATCACAATTCAACGATCTCTTCTACAATACGATTTCGAAAGCTTTCCAGCACTCTGTTAATCCAAACAATCGTCATCCTCGCGTTCATGAATTCTTCAACACCCATAACATCACCAATTCAATCCAAAACTTTCTTACCTTATTTTCCTCGCCGATCTTCCTCACAGTCCATCCCCTTTCTCTCTGATAAAAAAATCCCAGCGAGAAACACGTCCACGTGTAAATCTCAATCATTCCGCGCATCCTAACAGCACAAAACCGATCGAATCGATTACAGCGACAACGAACCTCGCTGTGCGATGAATAAGTGCACGGAGACGATCGCTGACTTTCATAAATCACGCGCGACTATACGCACATATATAGTGATGAAAGCTACGGTTTCGCGGAGAGGTTCGAGGGACGATCTTGGAAATTGGCTTGTACCTTCGGGCGCGAAGTGCTCTTTTTGCAGCGGAGAATTTATGGTTCGATTGATCGGAGGGAAAGAGGAATGGAGTGGTGTTTTGGTGATTAGGTAGTGGTACGGGTTGAGAGAAATGATGGTCGGGATGAGCTTGCTGAAAAGTTTATGGCGGGTAACTGTATGATGTGATCGGATTGATGTTAGGGCTGGAGCTTTAATTTCAATTAGAGGATTATTTATGGCTGTGCGTTAACTTTGCGATTATCGAGTTTTTATTTTTTATTTTAACATTTTGTCGTGTGTGAATTAGCGTGAATGACTTTCGTACTCTAATGTTTATGAACTAAGAAAAAGCAGATCAAATTGTTACTGCTCAATTAAAGCTATCAAATGCTTTAAAGCTCTAATAAAGATTGCGCAATTCCGAGGAAAACTCCAACAGCAATTACCATATACTTTGATATTCGAAGATTTAAAACGATTAAGTGCACTTCTCTTTTTTCCGTGAAGAGCGCTTACATAAAAATTAGTGATTCTTTTGAGAGTTCATAGGTACTTATTTAGCAAAATAATTTTTTTTTTCCACGAAAAAATATTTACCTTTTTGAAGTCTAATTAGTATTTATAAATGCAAACATTTGAAGTGCTTAATTTATGGTTATCTAACGTCAATTTGAAAGACAACAAAAGGTCATAACAAATATTAAGTCTGTTTTATTCATGATTTTAAATTAAAGACTAAAATTTGAATGACTATTTTCCAATCCTATTATACTGCGTCATAATTTAGTAAACTTCAGCGTACAATTTCTTTAGTTCACCTTATACAAATAATTAAAACCGAATGACTCTAAAAATCTCCCACTGCGACCCCAAACTTATAAAACTACAATCCCGCAAATCAGCGCGCTTGATTTCGCAATCCGAAAAGCTACAGTGACAATAACTCTTTTTTTTCACACTCTGTTTCAGCATGAAGCAGCCACTGAGCAAAGGACAATCGCCGGTGCACTCGAGCACGCCAGCCAGATCCGGTGTGCAGTCGCCGAAACCGACGACCAACGGCTCAGATCAACTGACGTGAGTACATTGCGCAACGTTCCTTTTTTTTATCGCGCTTGAATTACGCGTTGTTTGACTTTTACTGTCGCTGGGAAAGAGAAGGAAATCGACTGAGTCGAGCGTTTTGTTTTTTTGCAGTCGGCAAAATTCAACGTCGTCCAATTTCGAGTCGAGAATACACGAAGGGCATTACGACGTCGTTAAGCCTATTAAGGTGAGTTTTTTCTTTAATTTTTTTGTTTCGTATTGTCCGGTGGTGGAGTATATTGACTTTGATGTTATTGATTGATCTTAGTAGTGAGAAACAAAATTGTTCATTACTACTTGATATACTCTGGCTCTACCTTGAGAAAATATTAAAGAAAAATTATTTGTGTAAATATAAGAAACGCTAATAGGATTCGTAATGGGCATCTGTCGAAAAACATAGTTAGAATTAAGGCTGTTTTTAGTATTATTGATTATTGATTTTAGTATTATTGTTTCTAGTATTACTAACACTTATTTTTAGCATTATCGATTCAAAGTAAAATTATAATCCACAAAAATAACGATCTTATACCATTTAATTCATTAATCTAAATTCTTGATAAACCATTTCACCTCTTATCGGAAAACCATAATCATCATTTACCAGAGCCGCTCGCAAAGCCTCGAAACTCTCGCTTTCGTGCGGCACGACTTCAATGTTGAAAATTAAATCGAACCTTATTGCATTGCACGAAATTTACACGTGGCAATAAACACGGCAAAATTTCTCACGCACGAAGTAGCGGCGGTCTTGGTAACGTTCCAACTTACAGTGTAAAAGTCCCGGATGGATACAAACTGCAAATTGTTAGGAGCTCACTTTCATGAGTCCTGTACAGTCACGGCAAAACGTCGATTGCGCAATTTTACGCTTGTCGATGATTCAATTCTGATTTATTGCGTGAGAGGATATATTCTTAGCGCCGCTTACATGTTGCCGTGTACTTTTCTGCGCTATTATTGTTTGAGTGAATTTTTCGAGATTTGATGCGGATTAGTAGTGGCGGATGCTTTGTTTTTGAATTATTTAAAGATTTATGTTTTGAAATATTATTTTATCGTTATAGTATCTTTCATTTTCACTAAATTAAAATATTTGCTAATACAAATTTTGGTATCTCTTTTTATTTAATTGCATCATTTTGAATTGTTTCTAGTTTTTTTCCTAAGGCTAAATTTTCTTTCTTTAATACCTTTTTTATAGTTTTACTGAAAGCCGTTTTGGGCTAAAATGGAAATAAATTGATTTTTCATACAAAAAATGCAAACCGTTGTGAAGTACAGAAATGAATAAATAATCTTGTCTTTTAGCAATTATAAAACACGAATTTACAAAATGAATCATCCCGTTTCGAAAAAGGTTATATAAATTCTAAATTACTAAAAAATCGATTGTTGATTTCAGAATTTAAAATGTGAAATAACTGATTGTATGCAAACACTTTAACTAATAATCATTTACATAAATTTCAGTAAAGCATTATAGCATTTCATTTCAGATTTTTTTTTAATTTCTAAATATAAAAATAAAGTTACTTTTAAAGATCAAACACTGAAATTTCGATACAACATTTAATACTATTTTTTGGTTTAAGTAGTTCTCTTATTTAAGATGTTACAGCTTAGTTGTACGAATTAAATTAGTCTTTGCTATTAGTAGTGTCTATTCACTAATTGAAATTTTGATAAAATTTCTTATTAACACAAATAAATGCTGATAAAGAAATGATCTTATATTATTTTGCCCTTCATAAAATCATATTATATCCGCAAAAGTCAATGGCCTAATCCAAGATTAAGATTAATATTATGCATTCAAAATAAAAAACATAATTGTTAACAAGATAACAATGTGTCAACATTGAAAAAATACAATTTATAAAACCAGCCTTCAGAATTGTACAACCTGTTTACAAACCTCCAAAAAGAACAACACAACAAAAGCGAAAAAAAGAAGATACGAGGAAGTCAATCAAAACCAAATTATTTTTAACAGGCGTAAAAACCAGAACTGCCACACTAGGCTCTGCTTTTTCATACTCTCGCACGAAGATGCCACCCATGATATATTTTGACAATTGCCAATGGCGTCAGCTCTATTTACATTTCAAAAGCTTTTGTGCCTCGCTCCTCGCGCGGAAACATTTGACAAAGGGACAGGAAAAAAGCGTATAGGCGCGCCAGAACAGACGATTACCAGGCGAAAACGATCGTGTTTTTATTTTTAAACAGCAGGGCGAGGCTCGAATTTTGATTCGCGCGGAGTGTTGATTTATCGCGGTGGATTTTCATCGATTTATCCCGCGTGTCCTCGCGCCTTGATGCCGACTTTGCGTGAGAACACGCGCAGTACGAGGAGAATCGCAGGGCTCGCTCTTATAATGTATTCGAGGATCGATTTTGGAATCGACATCCTTTGTTTCGTGCTTGAATTATTGTTGCGTTTCGATTCTGGAGTTTACGACGGGAACGGATAATGTTTTTAAATGTATTCCCGCCTTTTTGCCAGCGTGAATATAGGAGTTTTGATTTATACGATCGCTTAGGGATTTATGAGTATGATAGGCTCGCTTTTATTGTCGTGACGATGAAAAAAAGACGCGATTGTATAAAATAACGAGATTTTGGGCTCGCCAGATTTATCGTTAGGCTCGGAAATAGATACCGACAAGATAATATACAGCTGTTCATTTGTTCAGCTCGAAAAATCTTTGCTCAAAGCCTATGCAAACGCGCATTGTTTTCGTAAGCGTTGCATTCTCGTTTCGTCGCGCAGCCGTGAAAATCGCTTTTACAAACCAGAAAGCACCTGGTTAATTTTTTTTTCCTCTTTCAACGAAACCGAATCGTGCGCATGCACATTCATGAGAAATGCATCACGATGCCGGTTTAATTTACAACCAGGCTAAGGACAAGACAAGAGAAAAAGGAATCAAGGCTCCGCGAGCGCGCCGATGAGTGTGCGCTCGTTGTTGTACTCTCGATTCGGTGCACGCCGAAATCCTAAATTTTGCCACGCTTTGAGATAAATACACTCGTAATTTTAAAGGTGGTATTGGCATCGTTCGCCTATCTTTGGACTGGACTGTGATACGTAATTTCATGTCATGGATAATCGGACGTTGTTCTTTTTGTGTTAATTACAATTAACGTTGATTCATCGTTGAGTGTGTATGGTTGAAGGTGGCGAGCGAATGGTCTATTAGTTTATTTAAATGCGAAAATCGTTATCTAATGCTAATTAACGAGCGCTTAAATGGAATGGATGACAGTCGTGATAACTGATATTGGAGCAGCCTGATTTGATGACTCAGCGTTAAATGTCGTTTTATGCGAGATCGACGAATTCCAATACGCGCCAAAACTTCAATCTGCGGCATCGTAATTTTGAATTTACTTAATCAACTTGACTTACATTTTAATTTATATTTGCTTACGTGTTTCAATATTTTTTCAAACGCGAAATTGTCATTCTGAATGCCGTAACAAAGCACAAAATTGCAGTAGCTTGTACATTTTTTGCCACATCGACGTAACAACCATCCAATATTTGCTAATCGCTCTGATCAAACACAGTTAGCGCTTGCGTGTTGACTGAAACTTTGTAAAGCAACGTCCGTCCTCGCTGAAACATTTTTTTTTTCACCCAAACATCGTGCATCTCTAATTAAAACGTCGCAAATTAACTTCATCCGCAAACCATTACGGTCACACCTATAACTGAAACTAATCTCTTCATCACTGACGCAACCGAGCGCCTAATAGAATCCGCGCTTCTCGGCAAAATTCCGCAAAAAGAATCCCAGGAGAATCAAATTTCCATTAGGTGTATACGCTTAATCCTCTCTATCCAGTAGGCTGCTCGGCTACCGATCATTGAAAAATTAACGACGTCTTCGCGCGATTAATTTATCGGTTGTATATAAGAGGCGCAGGGAATCTTCGCGACTGGCAAGGACTCGAACGCCCACGCGACTCGCGCCTATTCCACGGACGCGCGCTTTTTTTTCGCGCGAAATCGTTGCATAATTCTAACGAGCGAATTCGTGCCGTGGTTATGACCAAAGCCGGTGGATGGGACAATAGAGGTGGGCGATGGTGCCGGATATTTCCGCGTGTTGCTTTATGCGAGATTTTGAGGATGGTTATTTGGTGGGTTTGAGGGAGATTTGTAGGTGTGTTTGGTGGGTTTTGAGATTCGAGGTGGAGATAATTTTTGGCGAGTGTGATGCGTGAGTGGTAAGAGGAAAATTCCTTCAGAATCTGGTGAGTTCATTATTGCGTGATTTAAACATAGGACGTAGAATGTCCAGTAGAATAAAAAAACACTTGCAAGAAAAAATAATGTTTTAAAATTTTGTAGTAATTTTACTTTAAAAATTACTAACTATTTATTTTCACATCAAAGCATTGATATCACTGTTATCTTTCCCTGTATTCTTTGTTCAATCCCATTATTCAATACATCAGTAGAATTCAACAATGTTTTAATATACGTTAATTACTGAAACGCTATAAAATTAAAATAGCCAAGAGTAATAAAGAACATAAATTATGTACGCTATGTAACAATCATATAAATTTCTAAAGTTTTAAAAATTTGGATATTTAATTGAATTTAGAATTTTTACTTATACATAAGAGTGAATTTCTATTAATGTTTTCCTTTTTTTTCTTGTTTGCGGTTTTCACGTATTATCCTAAACACAATAAAGTTGGTTTACCGCAATAATTAAAAATAATTGTTTTGTGAAGACATAAATAAAACTGTCATATACGACTTTCGAGCTGTAATCTTCAATCATCAACTCTAATCCATATTCTCTCATTTGAAATTTCTAAAACATACCCAACGAATCAGAAAAAATATTACTCAACCCCAACTTTTTCCACTCACAGTCAGCCTCTCATCCCCATCCCAAAACAATCGCACCCAACCATATCCACCCACACATTCACACTTCAAACACCGGTCACGCGATTCTCACCCTCTACCAGCCGCACAGCCCATCGCCGACTCTGCACATGCAAAAGGCGCCGCCGGCCGGCTGTTCGCCAAGGTGAACCGGATTCGTAACGCGCGCGTAGGCGTCGCACCGCCGGCTCAACCGCCAGGGTAATCCGATAGGCGAGCGCGACACTCGCGTCTGAGAGCAACAGCTGGGATTACAAACGAGCTCCGCGCGTGACTTTTGCCGGCGCCACGATTGCGTGCGAGAATGCAGCTTCCACTGGGTTGTGCCGGATTTGTGGTGGTATTTCAAAGGGGTTTTTCACTGATAGTTGAGTGGAATAGGTGGAGGTTTGTTTTGATGACTGAAGTTTATGGGAGATTGGTTGTTTAGAGGTTTTATTTTTAGTAAGACGGGTTTGATAATTGTTGAATGAATGTTTTATATTGCATCATAACGGTATATAAACATACAAATATGCAAATTAATTAATAAAAATAAATTAGAAAGTTTCAACTATTTTTTAACTTTTAGTAACTCTAGTAATAAGTTGTAGTCAATATTGCATTAGAAATTGAATTAATTAATCCACAAAGTTATCGCTCAATTAACTATCATAAGATTAATTTCACGATAAAAATAGATATATCAATTCAATGCATATTGCATTTGACGCTTTAATTCTAAAATGTTCCATTATGTCGCTCGTAAAAAAAAGTTTAAAAAATCGACGAATCGCGATTGCACAATCTATTCTAACGTTTTGTTTTGACGCGCACGATGATGTTGTAATGTCCACACAAATCTATTTAGAGTCAATTGCAATCTGAGTAATCGACAATGTACACGTAACAATCGGCCGCTAAACGTCGAATAATTAGGTTTCCAAGGTCGCCGAGCGTTTCGTTATGAGCTTAACTTTGTCATAGCTAACTAAAATTGAGTTTGACACTCGAGAGAGGCAATTCGTATTTGAATATATAAGTAAATGTGTTTTTTTAATGCTTAACTTAATTTTATTCTTTGTTGCATACTGTGATGTACATCTGTGTAGTAATAAAGTAGATCGTTAAGTGTGACTGAATAAAATATCAAGATTTGCAATTTTATAAACATTAACGTTTGATGATTTCTAAAAGATATACGACTTGGGCCATTATTTAGAACATAAAAAAATAAATAAATGAAAAGAAAATTTACTAGAATGGAGAAAGTTTTAGAAAATGAGGTTAAACGCGTTTGTATAATGTAAACAGCAGATGTATTTAGCCAGTAGAATAAGTCAGGCATGGAACGGCGTGTCATTACAAATGCATCTTGTTGTATCCTACTA
This sequence comes from Eupelmus urozonus, assembly GCA_900480035.1. Taxonomy (NCBI): domain Eukaryota; kingdom Metazoa; phylum Arthropoda; class Insecta; order Hymenoptera; family Eupelmidae; genus Eupelmus; species Eupelmus urozonus. The sequence continues at coordinate 108,595 of UELX01000015.1, forward strand.
TTGACATGATATGGTTTACTTTTGTTTTTATGTTATAATATACTTAAATTATACTTTAACAACCTAGATGAAAATATTTCGAATATGTAATACTGCTACTTAAATTTATCTCTCAATTTATTTTATAAATATGCATCACTCACTGGAGTGCAAATAATTGGCACATTTCAACTTACAATCATGCAGTGATATATTTATATCTATGAATGCGCAACGTGATACTTCATCTATTCTCTAACGATGCTCAATCAATACAAACTCGCGCTTGACTCGCTCGCTCTTCCGTATCGGTCATGAACTCTCGAGATCTCGAAATGGCACTTATGACTCTCCGGCTAAGCACACATTTTATTAATAGAAAGATAAAGCGAGCTTCCTTTTCTGAAAATCGACTCTATCTATTGCGTGACCGGGAAACGTAACCGATGTTTTCAGAGTTACGTGTAATGCAAAAAGCTAATTGTTAAAATCCTATCACTGATAATAATTCAGTATCCATATGAATTACTGAACGCCCTCTTATTATAATAACCCGGAAGCAAATGGCCAATAAAAACGAAAATCAAAACAAAAACCCAGCGCGCTAATAAGCCCCTTGTTAACTAACGAAAAACAAAAAAAAAATCACGCGAATAGTGGCTCCATCTTGATGAGGAGAGCCGCAAGCTTGTTTTATGACGAGCGCAAATTATCATTCCGAAAGGCGGCGTTACGTGTCCGCGTGCGAATTCAATTGCCGGAGCTGAATGGGAGAACGTTCAATTAACGTGGTCGGTAAAACAGCCAGATCAAAGATTTACGCGGCCGCTTAAGCCGCGGAACGCCTTTTTCTCTTGATACGGAAACTTGACTCTTGCGTCACAATCGCGCCTGGTTTAGCTGTCGGTCGCGTAATGCTCTGTTTTCGTGACGGGACGTTTGTGGCAAAAGTAAGGCGGGTTCGGTGTGTGAGGATTGCGCTTTTTTATTGATTTTCGATTCGATGGAATTGTTTGTCGTTTGATGATGGCTTGTTTGCAGTTCAGAGTTTTACGATGTGTTTATTAGTTAGCTAAACAGTAAATATAAAATATTATCATTTTGGTAATTGTTATATTTTAAATTGTCAATTACGCAAAAAAGTTAATTTTATATTAATGTTGATTTTACCACTTAAAAAATGCGCATAAAAGTCTTACAAAATATAAAAATGAATTGGTTTTTCCTTCTTACAGTAAATTGTTTACTTCAAGTAGCTATTTACATACTTTCAGTATATAACTAAACATGCGCTTGAGTGCATGACGAGCTAAGAATAATTATCTGATTCCTTTTTAGATAAAAACAAACATTGTTTACTCAAATTTTCCGACACACTTGCACGTTCACCAAGCCTCACATTTCACAAACTAGAAAAATCCACCTATCCTTCCAACTCTCCCATCGAATCACCAACCAACCCTATTTCCACGAAACGATCTATCGCACCAGATCCAAGAATACCGGTCAAGATCATCGATACCTACCACATATCTCTCTAATCTGCCGATCGCGTCACAACACGCACAACACAGACTCATCGGCAAAAAGCCGCGATATCTCCGAGAAAACGCGAGTTTCGATCCGCTCCACTCACGTGCCGCGAAGAACGCACCGATATTAAATTGCGCGCGACGACAGTTACAGCACCGCGGAGAGGACCGTTAAAGTGTATACACGCACACTCGTCATCGTCGTGGGACGATGGCTCGCTGAGATTTCCTGTATGATTTGCGGGTTCTATTATTGCCGGTGAGGAGCTCTGTTGTTCTTGGGTGGGAAGGATAATGGAGGATTGTTTCAGTTTTTGGCGGGAACGATGTTTTGACTGATGGTTGGCGGGTACGTGAAAATTGGTAGTTGGGATAGAAGTGGATAAATATTTGAGCGGAGTGAGCGTTGGCTGTTTTAGTAGTTTTGCGTGTATAGGTTTTTTTTTTAATGCTGGGCTGTGTTTGGTTAGGTTACGATAATTAAATATGAATTATAGCCTCACTATTTAAAAGGTTTTAGTTTTTTACATTCCTCTACAAAATTTAATTATAAAATAAAATTTTCCATTTAGTATATAAAGAAAATTGTATATACAGAAATCAAAATTTTCGAACAATTGTTCTATGATTTAATAGTTCTATTGATGAATGATTCCGAAGTAAATTTTTATTCTAGTCAACGCAATGCAGCTCCGAGCGTTTCTCTCAGCCGTAATAAATCCATTGCAAAAAGAGATCTCTGAACTTGACATCTTTATGCTCTAATGCCGCGACAAATGCGCGCTGTGTTCTCGATTATAGAAAAACCGAGCGGCATCCTTCGGCTCTCGGCGCACAATCACGCATAAATCAGCTGTTCGATTCATGCAAAAAGTCGCGTGTCATGCGCCAAGCGTCCATGCGCAAACATTCGCCGTGTTTACCTGCTACTGTCGCCGGTCCCGTAAGTCTCTTTGCAGTCTTCTTTCTTCGGCTCGAAGCTTTTTATATGAGTAATTTAAAAAATGATTTATTTATATGTTGGAGTTCTTAAAATAAATTTTATTTTGTCTTTGCAGAATAATGATATGTAATCGTTTGAGGAATCGAAATAAATCAATATTTTTTATTTTATCTATAAACGATCTGATGAAAACAGTTCTGAATTATTTCTTTAATAATGCTGTTATTCGTTTATTCTATCCGTATAAATCATCTCGATTTCGAATCGTCTGAATTTTTTAATTAATCTTGCATGAAATTATTTAAATTATATTAACATTTTAATAACTCGTTTCATTCAACAAGTTTTTTTTTAAAGGATAGCGGGGCCCGACTCCTTGATTTATATATAATTATTAATCCTTTACATATTAAGCAATCCATAATACATATTACTTACTTTAATTAATACATTACTTTTACATCACGGTTATCTCAGCATTGCACAGCGGGATTAAAGAACTTTCACTTATCAACACAATCGCCAGCGACGACAGACATAATGGATCGGCCGTGTTGTCAGAAAAATGTTTTCTGACGAAAGGTATCGATACATGCATAAACAAAGGTGTAAAAATAATGTCGACGTCATGATTTATTAAGATAGGAAACCTTTTCTCTACTATCTTCATTACAAGAGCTATTGATAGCAACACGATTACTCCATCAGCGTGAACCGCTTTATTTACATTTAAAAAACGCTCCCCATACGTCAAATCTCAATCAAATAACCGTTCGCTTTAAAGACCTCAATATTTACAATCAACCGCTCCCCTCCACTTAAAACGTCCCGCCGAAAATATTGACAAACATTTCAGTAAAAAAAAACTCAGGCATCCCTTCTCCGCAACCACTTTATCTCCTCTCGCTCTCCTTCTCTTCCCACCTCTCTCGGTTTATCTCATCCAGCTGTGTGTGTCTGTGTATGTGTCAGGGTCGGGCATCCCTCTCCCTCTCTCTCTCGCTCGTGCATAATGCGCGAGCACGAGTTCGCGACAAACCCATGAGTTTGACCTAATATGGCGGGCGGCCCCCGCGGGCTTCTCTTTCTCTGTCTCTCTGGTTGTACGAATGCTCGCGGGCGAGCTCCTCTGGTGGGGCTTATGTGTCTCTCTCGATCGAGGAGCGAGCGAGCGCGAGAGAGAGAAAGAGAGAGAGAGACCGAGAGTTCCTTTGACGGCTGCGCCGTGCCGTGGGACCCCCGCAGCCAGTACCTCACCGGACGTGCCTTAAGTAAGCCGTGCTGCTCGCTGCTCGCTGCGGCGTAACGCGCGCACGAACACACGCGTTTTTCTTTACGCCGAGAGAGAGACAATAGCGTTCATTAGAGTCGCCGGGAGGACGCGTTTCAGTCTTCGTGTTTCCGTGCTGGACTGCGTCGCTGGACACGTGTGATTTTCCGAGGGTAAATGTCTCAGTTGCTTAGCAGAGCTTTAGCGAGATGCTGCTGATTGTTGAGAGTCGCTTGTGGAAATAGGGATTTTCTTTTTAATCAGAACGCTAGCTGAACAGACTTTTATAAAATAATAAATAATTTTTATTTTACATTTGAATTTATTTTACATCTGTTCTTTCAAAATTAGCCAGTAAAAAACTTTCGCGCTTAAATTTCAAATCGTTATTTACTCTCCAACCATCACCATCAGCGCTCTCCGCAATCAGCTGATCGCCTCGTTAAAGCCTCGCGCCTGAGACACACAGTCATAACGATCGGCCATTACAGAAAAGTGCAAAAGCAACGTCCATGTAACTCTTCCACCAGTGCCATTAAAGCCTCAGAAGCAAAACAAAAACAACAAAAAAATCCCAACGAAAGTGAGCCTCTCACCTTGTAAACGAGCCCAGCATCAGTCATGCCACCCGCTCATCAGCAGGCCGCCATAAAGCGGCTCGAAGCCCTCTTCAAGGACGTGAGCCTCGAGCAGAATCAGCCGCAGAAGCCCCAGCGCATCGTGCGAGTCGAGACAAAGGTGAACCGCTGCTGCGAGATCCACGGCAACCGTTACAAGGAGAACTGCGCTTTTCGCAGGAACGCGCCGTCCACTATTGTCACGACGACGATAACACCGACCTCGCGTCGTGGATCCCTTCAGATGCCTATGTCAGTGCCCAAACGTGATGCTCATCCGTCCAGCTTTCCCAGCAGCCTGAGGCGAGATCCTCTGGGTTCGTCTATGAGCTCCATTGGGTCTATCGGTAAGAAGGACAATTACAGCAGCTCGAGTGGTTCATCGTCAAATATCAGACGCGATAGTCTGGGCAAATCCATGAGTTCTTTGAAGAAGGACACGACTACGAACTATAACGCACCGCTAAGGCGCGACTATGTTGCCAAATCTATGGTGAATCTGAAGAATCCGACTCTCAGCAAAAATGGTACCCTGTCACCGGTACTCTCTAGTACCGCCAAGATCAGGGAGAAACTATCGACCTCCGACCTGATGAGCAAAAGCACCACTAATCTGGGAAAAGGATACGTCACAAAAGGAGTGGGATTTAAGGATGACCCTAAGGTGGGCTCGTTGAGCAATCTGAGTAAAACCACAAGGATGACTTCATCCTACGATAGCCGGAAGTTCTCAGCTGATTCACTGGAGAATCTGCACAAGAGACACTCCTGGGATCCCACCAGGAGGGGATCATCTGGATCGTCTGGGGGTTGGGAAGATACCATCTGGGAGGACAATGACTACGAAACCAACGTTGATGAGGTGAATTGATGAATTATTTTTTTTGGAGGGAACGAAGGGTGGGCAGAGATGGTTTATTGGTTCTGATGAAGCCATTGATGATAACAATTGCGCTGATGGGTGGGAATTAAAGGAGCGAGTTACAGATGACTTTTAAAGCGTGTAATTTCGAGAGGATGATGTTTGGACGCTGCAAAACGATGACTTGCAGTCAGTCCACTAAGTGCTTCGGGTAATTTAAATTGAAAATCAGAGCTGTAATTTTTTATGATCTTATGATCTGGATAGCAACTTTTTTGTCTCTGCAGGAAAATTTAGTTTATGTATCATGAGAACTTTTAGTTAGTTTATAAAAATTAATTCGAAAATCGATTATTCGTCTCAAAGTTGATTCATTCTTCTTTTATATTTGATTCTCATTAAATTATTTCGCAATAAATCTCCTTCGTTTCCCGGCAAACAACTAAGAAAGGAACTCATTAAAATGCTGAAAACTCTTTCGCGCAATCGACTTATTTTCATAACGCTTTCATATTTGCTTCATCTACATAAAACGCATAGTGTACATCACTCTACCCAGCAAAACCAACCAATTCATAATCCTTTGTTTCATTAACCATTGCGAAACTAAAATCAATACATAAATTAACCAACATCACCAAATTAACCTTTGCATTCCCTCACACTTTTTCAGAAAATTACGTCTCAAAAACATCTCAATCAAAAATTAACAACACCCGCTAAAAACGTTAAAAGCATCGGTGCCGCGCTGGCACGTGTACCAGCGATGACTCACCTCGATATCTCCGGCGCGAACTATGCGATTGTCTCTCTCCCTCTCTCTCCTTTGAAAGAAGAAAAAACGCATTCCACTCTCCCGGCAAAACGCTCCCTTCTAACGCTCCGTATCAAAAATCCCGGTATGTTCTCGGAAGGCCAATAAAAGCGAGCCCCACTCTCTCTCTTTCTCTTTCTCTCTTTCTCTGGTGTTTGTACAACGGGAAGCGAGCTCGCCTCGAAAATTCATAGGTTTACACACGGTCAGGGCCGCAGGTAAGAGGTGGTGTGCGCGCACTCGGCGCATTCGGTTGCGTGCGATATGTGTATGTATATCTGACGTACTTATCTGCCTGGCTCGCGTCATCGGTATGCCGTGCATGGCGCGAGAGGCGGCAATTCTTAGTCACTCTCGGGCCGTTTCTTCATCTCATTTTTTTTTTCGCGACTGCTGTTCAACTTTCTTTCGGCGGGTTTCTTTTTTCTTTTTTAAAGTTTTGCTGGATGCTATCGTAGAGGTGTTGTTTAGGATGGTGGTGTAGGTTTGATTGAGAGGTTAGGTTGGAAATGGCCTATGAATGGTGTGGGAGTTTTAGGTGGGCTACTTACGGATTTTGATTGAGCGATGCGATTAGAAGCTGTCGTCCTGTTGTTGTGGAACTTGTGATTCAATTTGTTTTCATTTTGTAGTGATCAACGGTTTTATGAAAAATGTGGCCCAAAATCTTTTGATGAATTATTTAAAAGCAATATTTATTTTGAAAAATTGGCACTGTCAAATAAATGTTGTGGATTGATTTAAGCAAGAATAAATTGAAAATGACGTCTATGGTTCAAAAATTGCAAAATAGGAATCCGCTGACATTGACTAAGTAAATTACTCAGAATTTCCAAACAAACAAGTCATAAAAAAAGTCGAAAGCATTAAAAGTTCCGTCACGCAATTTCAAAATTGCATTAAAATCCACTATCCAAATCAAAAATCCAATCCTTGACTCCATAAAATCCACTCCACACCAGAGCTAAGCCATTCACCCGCACTGATTCCATACATAATCGCATTAGCTCTATACACAAGAGGCTCGAGTGTCCGCACAATTAGGCGCTATAAATGTTGAGACAAGTCCCCCCGTATGGAATTCCAGCCTGTAGAAACGGCGCCTCGATCCTTTTTGCTCTCGCTGTATCTTTTTCTGGCTCGTTCGGGTCAATTACGAAAGCCATTCCAATGCCAGATGGATCGGCGAAGCCGGCCTTTTTTCATCGCCTCGCTCCTTACGAATCGCCGGCTCTGGGTTTGCGCCGCGTCGATGCAATTGAACGTAATAAGGACGAGTGCCGAGATGCGGTCTCTTAGACTTTAAAGGCCTTTTTCGTTAGCGAGCAACCGGTTTGGGGTCGGGCACAAGGTGCTCGTGTTTTGACGGCTCGTAATTGAAGCTGACGAGCGAGAAATTCGCAACACGCGCTTTGAGTAGGTTAATAACTTTTTGCGATTGAAAGTGAAAACGTAAGTTTTATGGTAAAAGATTTTTAATTACGAGTTTTGATAAATATTATGTATGCACTCGAGTGAATGTCATAGATATACTATGTAACACGGTACGGATAATTTGTGTCTGTAATGCAGATCTGGTATATACAAACTAATAATCTTTAAAGTATTTGCTAAAATTTCCGTTCGTATGTATCAACATAACTCATAGTCCAAAGTCCAAAAAATAATTTTCGTTATTTTAAAATTCGCATAAATGATTTCTATATATGTTTTAATATTTCTTAAATTGTAAGTATCATGTAGTCATTATTTAGTATCATAATCAATTATTTCTTCATAAGATTAGAATGTATATATTCATCAAATATTATTTAGTTCTTTGAAATTCGTGAAAACAATGGGGATTCCTAACTTACATTTGTTTGGTATTTTTTAAAAGAAAAGTAGAGAAAAATTAAGACTTGAAAGTATTTTTTTATGAATAATTTTTACCATTCTAATCTCAAGATCATGACTTTGATCGTAATTTTTTAGCGCTCACGGTAAAAAATGAAATACGACACTCATGCGTGAAGCAATTTATTTCTTTTAAGTAAGTAAATGTTTCATAAAACAAATTGCTATTTTATAAAAAAATAAATGTAACATTTTTCAGTATGAATTTACTAAACTTAAATATGTGATGTATGTTTAAACTTTAACAGATTTTTAATTGCACATAAAATTAACAAATTGAACTATTCTTCGATAAACTTTATTTTTATCTCATTATCGATTTTATTAAAAAACATGACATTGTCATAATCGGTTAAATCACTATCTCATTATAATACTCCAAGGCGCAGAACAAAAAGCCAAAACACACGCAAACAACCTCCATATATAAAATTTTCGAGGGAACCTCAGTGAGGCCATGCCTCAATAACGCGCGCATGACAATCGGAAAAGGATTCCATTGTAAACAAATGAAGCGTAAACAGCTTCTGTCATCTCTCTCGGCTAGCTTTATTTCCTGAAACACGGCACAATTAAGGCGATACGCTCTCATCTCGCCACCCACGCGCGCTGCCGAACCGTAAGTCGGCCCTGACTGAAGATGGCCTACACGCTTTTTTCCCCTCCGATTTCATCTGTGTTGTTTCTATTTTTTTGCAACGGACACACATTCTTTTTTATTACCGATGTTTTACGCAGTTGAGAGACGGGATATTCGCGTCTGTCCCACGCGTTTAGCTGGATATGGCGATTCCGAGGCGAGAGCGAGCTCGCGTGTAATATCGCGAACGCGCGCGCGCGTTGAGATGCGTGGAGAGAGAAAAAAATTGGAAAAATATTTATGCGCGAATTGTTGCGTCACGGAAAACGCGCGAGCGATCGATAGGGAAATCAGATTTTTCGAGAAAAATGTAGGGGGAGCTTTGTTAATATTGATTTTTTAACTGGCATTATCAATGTAATCAACTATATTCTTTGGCAATATTTATTTTTTCTAACTAGAATCTGTGTAATATTAACAACTTTTGGAATGAAATTTAAGGTACAATTTGAATATTTTGATTGGTAATTAAAAAAGTTTTAAAAAATGCAGAGTATTGTGCTCAGTATTAATATAAATTAAATTTTTTTGACTTTTCATATTTTATAAAAATAAAATTTATAAGATTTTTATTAGAAGAAAACTTCAATAGAGTTGCATTTATAATTTAGATTCTTTTTATTGACTGAAGTATAAAATTTATAATGAAAATTTATTTTTCTCTCACTAGAAATCATTCAGTTTCTCGATTCGTCTCAGATTTTTATATTGCCGTTGCAAATAGAAAACGCGCGATAAAAATGTATGAATTACAAATGTTGTTTTCTTAGTCTCTTTCCTACGTTACACTCGAACCGATGCGGAGATCGGCGATTAGCCGAAGAGGTGTTGCTGCCCGCGCAGAAATGGCCAACGTAGTCATGGTGCGTGGGATTCCAGAGCACAGCACAGATGTATAACGAGTGAATGAACTTGCGTGTAGAAGTACCTCCTAGACTTTTTTTAGCCGCCACGTGCCTCACGTTTATTGCGACTATGCTTATGGTAATGGAATTGATGTCATAGAACCATTGATATGGGCTGGGAGAATAAGGAACAATGACACTACGCTGAAAATATATGGGAAAATGAAATAATTTCGTTTTAAATTATTTTAAATTATTCAAATATTTTTATTTACAAAATATTAAATCAAAACAAATTTCAATATAAACTTGAAAAAACGTTTTAATTAAGTTAAAATAAGTATTTAAAATAAGGCTCTTAATAATTTATATATTTACGCTTTTTGCTTAGAACAAGTTTTAAAAACCGATTAATTTAAAACCATACATTGGAGCCTAAATTAATGTATTTGGTCTAAATGATTTATATGTGATCCTATAAAAATTTATAATAATTTTCGATTTATAACAGAGTTTATTTTATAGTCCTAGAGATTTATTGTTTTAGAAAAGAAATTAAAATGGTTGCACGATCTATTGACTATAATTACAACTTATCTACAAATAATATAAAACTATCACGCATCCCTCTAGCTCAAATTAAGCATTTTTAGAAAATGTTATCAATATTAAGTGAAATCAAAATTGTAAATAAAATATTTTTGTAAAAATTATTTTTATTATTAATTTTTTTTTTTATTATTTTTTTGTATGACTGAAAAAATGATATTTGCGGTGCATCCTATATAATAATGGATAATATGAAATTCTTATTTATTTACAAAAATTGTTTTAAATATAACCTCGGATTAAAAAATAGAAGATTATTTTTATATAAAAATATTAAAATAAGAATTGACTTTAATTACAAAATAATAAAAAATTATCTCAGAAATTGGTGTCGCAGTTTATTGGCACTCAGCTTTCTCAAACTTAAGCATTTTTAATGGATTTCGCGACCTATAATTTAAAATAGAATAAATTTGAATGGTAGAAATAAGATTGATATATTTTTTAAAAGATAAAGAGATATTTCACATGCTTTAATAATTACTTTTTTCACTACATTACCATATTTCAGAATTTCAAATAAAAAGACAGAAAGTGATAAACGAATTTATTAACATAATATGATATATCAATGGCTCTTATTCATAAGGGCGTATTTCAGAAACCAAGGAAAAATGAAATATCATTTACAGTCGTTTTATAAAAGAAATATAAAAAAAAGAATTATTTAGTAAACGCATTAAATAAAATATATTACTTTCTTGTTGGAAAGAAAACTGTTAATTAATAAAAATGAAATAATTAATACCATAAATAAAAGAGACACTGTTCGGGGGCGTTACACGCCAATCTATCATCAATGTTAAACAGTGTTTAGCGCAGTCAGTACTTAGTTATCACGCGGATAGGTGACTACTTAGCCGCACCAATAAGGGTTTTATTCAATAATATTTTTAAGCGACGCGGATAACTTCGATATTTTTGATAAAAAATTTAAATTAATTCTTCTGCCGACTTCTGTTCTTGATGAAAGTTTTCTGTGTCTATACGTCGTTGTTTTATCACCATCCTAGTTTCGGCTAGGCAGAATAGTTATTGTTATTCTTTTTACAAATATTTTGAAGTAAACATAACCTCATTTCGCTTCCGTTACTTTCAAATGAAACTTTTTTCATCAAATATAGGTATATATACGTGTCTATCAATGCATATAACTTGATATGTTTTAAATTGTAGCACTAATAAGCTTAATTATAGATTACTAATATCGTGAAGAAAGATCAAGAAAGAATAAGAAAGTAAACGCTTGATGCTCTGTTGTCGCCTCGCAGTCTGTCTTATTATTTTTTTGAGTAAATACATATCTCTTAACTGTAAAGAATCTTTTATTTCAGTGAATATACGTATAATGCAAGCTTGTCGAAAGGCTAAGAACATACCATAAATAATAGTGCATGCGCCCTAAAATTTTTGCTATTTCTTTAATTTTGACCCACCGTTGACCAACGACAGGCTAAAAATGTGTCGAAATAAGCAAGTTCGTTGGCCAATGCTTGATGAACTCATGAAATCTAGATAAGATTAAGACATAATGAACCACTAGACTATTAAGCTGATCTAATTATTGCAGTTGATTTGGTCGCTTTCGATTTATTCATCAACTCTGTTATCAAGTAAATGTATTCAAATCATGATAGACTTACTTAAATTTCAATTCATCGAAAGACTCTGTAAAGTCTGCATTTATCCTTTTTACATCTTTCAATTAATATACAGCACCTTCTACCTAAAATTATGGGAAAACCAGCTGCATCCATTTTCATTAACTCAACATAAATCCACAAAATTACACGTCTCCAAAGTACTTTTCGCCAAGGGTCCGAAACCTCTCACACCTCAACAACCAACTCTACTCTCCACAAAACTCACCACACGTAACACACCATCTCCTACTCTCAAAAAGGAAGTAGAAACTTGCCAAAGCTCAGTCTAGAACGACGCTCAGTGATTTACTCTCCGCGGAAGCGTCGTAAAAGCATCGCGCTATACCGTTGCCACAGCGGCCGGTAACGCAAGGCTGTCCCCTCTGATGATTGACCGATCGCCGCCGCGTCCCGTTAACGAAAATTGACGGCCATTGACGCGGTCCTTGCCTGGCTACATAGTATACACGTGTCGTTGGACGGGGAAGCAGGAAGATAGCTTTTGCGGGCTCGTGGAAGAAGAAGTTGTCGTGAGTTAGACAGTATCGCATGGTGCTATTCAGACTGGGAAACGCGATTGATGCTATCGAGTGTGTAATTTGTCGCGCTATGCGCTATCGATGGGAGAGTGATTATTAGGGGGAATGATGGTTTGTGTTTTGAGTGAGTCGTTAGCGGTTGATCGATGACGGGAATGCAGGGAATTTTATTACGATTTTTCTAATATTTTGTTCGACTGTTTATTTGTAGAAAGCGTAAGTTTTTAATAGTTTGTTTTTTATTTTATTATCTTAATAACAAAATTAACTGTGTTGTAGTTTTGAGCAAGTAATTTAAATATTAATTTCGAAATAACCATTTTGAGTTTTGAACAAGTGTTGAAAAGATAATTTTGATGTAGATGTATGTTAAATCATTTTTCTGGTTTCGTTTAAATGAATTATTAAAAAATGTAAGTCCTAATGTCAAGGAAAATGAATAAATTATAACTATATGAATATTCTAAAGATTTTGTTATACAACCCATGCAACATTCAGCAAACAATTATGTAAAGTAATTTGCTTTTAAAAATTAAAAAAACATAAATGACTCATGCATTTTTTATCGTTGTTTAAATAACAAGATTTTAAAATTTTGCTTAAAAGAATTTAAAAAATAATGTCTTTTAATTGAATGATATGCTTTTAGTTACTTGAAAATATTATATTTATTGTAAATTATATTTATTAATAAATTTTCAATTTTCACTTTTATAATAAGTTAAACGATACACGGAAAGAAAGTTTTCTTGCGACAAAAAGAAATAATTGTAATAACCCTAATAATTCCTAGTAGCGTTGGTGTACTTAATGACAGCATAGAAACAGGAAACTTTATGATACCATAATTATACTATGAAAACCATGTCTATGAATAAATTGGATTTCCCATTTTGATGTATCGGCAAAATAATCTATCTACAGCTAACATAAACAAAATTACACTAATATCACGAAAAATTATGCAAAAAACCGTCACGCTTCCAATTCACCATCGTACCACATAAAACCATTGCGGCTCGGAAAAACCACAACAACACTCCCACACCCAAGAGCGCTAATTCCTTCCTCTCCGCTCCTCCCAAAACCTTCAACGGCGCCCAATTAATCACCCGGTTCACAAAGCCCGCAGCGCTCCGACAAATGAACGGTTAACGCGAATAAAAATTTATCGCCGCGCCTCATGAATATTCATCCAGAGTCCTGCGTGCGCCGAGACAATTATCTCCACACTTTCCACTCTGCTCGCTGCGCTACCGATTTGCGAAAGAGGCGGAAATCTTTTCACTAAGCGCGAGACAGTTTTTTTTTTCTGCCACCGGCCGCGCGTCCCACGCGCGTTCCGGACGCCTAATCGCAATTGCACCATTGTTGCGCGCGTTTTCGCGTTTTCAATTAGCCTCGACTTTTTCTCATCCGTGGGGCGCTGTTACACAAATGTTATTTTCGCTGCGCAGCAGCAGTAGTTGGTACTTATCGCACCTGCCTAATTTGAAAGTGTAATTAAAGGATTTTATATAAGTGCTTTTTTGGTGCAGAAGAAGGGATCAATTCGTATACCGTAACGGGCAGGCTGATTGGGAAATGCTTTTGATTATGGGGGAAACCGGCGTGAGAATCGAACCGCAGCGGTGCGTTTGGCTGGTCGGTAATGTTGGGGATCAATTAAACTGGTTTTGAGTGAAAAAATGTAAATCAACTCTAACGTTATGCGAAAATTAAGATAACGGATATCAATGCTCGTGAGATAACATAGGCAGGACATGTACCGAGTCAAGGAAAATCGTGTCTTACCATAATCGACATGTATCTACTTCAGCGTTTGACTGATCTTGATTTATTTGTTTACTTATTTAAATTATCATTGTAAAAACTTTTTGTTCATTCTAAAATTAAGTAGATGTGCAGATTACAAGAAAAAATAGAATGTATAAATAAGATTCAAATTTTAGTATACAAATATAATCCTCAAGTTACAATCTTATGTCGATAAGTGTATTTAAAAAATAAACTTTCTAATTAAACAAATCGTAAAATCATTAGGCTCATCAAAACGATGTTTTCAAAAAATTTCACTGCTTTTTCTTTTAAACTTTAGAAGCAAGTCGAAGTTAATGAGCTACCAGACAGCATGTACTTATTAGTAAATTTTTCACCGTTACAAAGCTTTCTTTTCGAGAAAGCCCAGAGTTAAATCACATTGATTCACTCTTTGTACACTTAATCAATTTATCATTTCAACGATGAAGAACCAAATCCAACGAACACTCATTTTCCCCTCCCGCCCAGCCTCGCATTTTCACAAAAAAAACGCTGGAATATAAAAGCGCTTACGTAACCAGCTCAAACCGAAACAATCCACCAACCATAACACTTCTGTAACTCCGCTCGATAAAATCTACAAAACCTAATACGCGCAAAAATGAAATTCCGACTCGAGGCTATCTCCCTATCACCATGTAAACCCAGCATTACGTAACCCCCTCAAACAACCATCGCTTCCTCATCAATTAATTACACACCCAAACTAACTCTCCGCATAAATCGCGTGCTCCGTACTCCCAACCGCAATAAAAGAAGAAAAAACAAAAAAAAAAAACTCCGAGCAACGACTCGCAATCGCAAGTTACAAATCGGTAGCGGGGGGGGCTCGAGCATACCGCTAAGAAAGGTCGTCGTCGTAATATCCCCCGCCGTGAGTGCGCGAGCGCGCGCCCGCGTAGAAATGGAAAGTTGTCTTCTGCGCGCCGCCGCGACAGGCACGCGAGCTTCAGAGTGCAGGAGGCTCGCCGATTGTGTGCCAGCGTCTTCCAGTTGCGGGGTCAATTCGGCTGGTTGTTGAATAAAAGATATCGGGGAAAGCAGTGATTTGTGCGTCGTGAGGTTGATTATTCTGCGGGACGAGCTTTTACGAGTGTGATTTGAGTGCTGCTCTGTTGATGGACTTTTAAGAGCGGATTGATTAGCAGAGGTGCTGGTTTGATAGGAGATATGCGCGATTTACCGTATTTTGGGAAGAGTGGAGGATTTGGAGGATTGGGAGCGAGGCGAGGTCATCAGGCTAGTTGTAGGAGTCAGCAGGTGGATTCGTTGGAGTATGCGGTAATTATTCTTGATATTAATGAGTTTTGTTCGGTGAGGCTTTTTTAGGGAGCTGTAATTGACGTGTTTCATGAATAATTTATCGAAATTTGATAGCTATTGTTGGCTTGCGGATTGTCTGTCAAAACAGTTTGGGCGTTTTTATATATTTGTGTTTTGATGAATCAGAGTTTTTAAATTCAAGTGCGAAAAAAAATTCTTTTGTTAATAATTGACAATACATATAATAAAAACAATAATTTTTAATTGCCAAAAAGTAAGATTATGAAAATAGTGCTATAAAATTAAATGTATTATTTTGGAAATAGTAAAACGTAAACATTTTTTTTGTTATTTATAAAATAATATAGTTTTATACAAATGCGAAAATGTTGATTCTCGTACTAGAGAAAGTTTATCATCAGAATGCAAAAAGGGCGGTGATAATCATTTAAATCGAGAACCAATATTCGCGTATGTATTTGATAGTATTTTTGATATAGCGTATGTAAATTATATTTAAGACGTTTGCAAAATATATACGCTATAATTTACGCACACTGTATTAAAATATTATTAAATTTTCCTATACAAGAATTAGACAGGAATAAAAGGTTCAATTTGGATCGGAAAATCCTCCATATCTATGAAATCCGTATGTTTTCCATAGTAAAATAAAAAAGTGGTATACTATCGGATAGGAAATTCTTATACATTATTCCTGTTTCGAAAAAAATCGGATATTTTTCAGTAAGGATTATTTTACAATTTAATAATATCGAACAAAAAGTAATTGCTCCTCAAATGAAACAAGACAGGCCTTAAAATGGATAAATAGATACTATATTTCAATTAAATTAAGCAAAAGGATGTTCAGTTTTGTTTACCTACAATAAGAAGAGAATTTATTTAAATTTCTATCAATTACATTGTATTAGTCGACTAAATTTAATGAAATTCATTGCACAAAAACAATAGAAATCACCACGATTCTCAATCAAATTTCTATCTATAAATGTTGTACACTATGATTAAGTACATAATAAATTATTCTAGACCATTTTCTCTCTCCACTCAACATTTTTTCAAATTCACATCTACTTAAGTATAGTAGTTCACAGATAAAAAATCTATTAACGTACAGTTAGTAAATCCGAATTAACTTTTCATTAATCTCACTTTTCCGTGATAAAGTAAAATTTATGAAGTGAGGAAATCAAATTTACATAATCAAAGGAACCTGCTCTACCTCTGAAAAAAAAACCTCAGTCATCACCTATCTCCGACCTCAAACCAAAGGAAAAAAAAACGTAGAAAAATTACCAAACAGCTCCATTCCGACATCGCTCCCATTTCCATGGCACGTAACAAAGCAATCCACGAAAAAGCCAGCCTCTCCTCCCTCTGATTCTCAATCACCGCAAATTACGTATACGCCGCTAACTCCCTAGATGGAAAAAAAGAAGACTCTCAAAGTCCAGGAGTGAAATGACTTCCGCCACGCGATAATCGTGATTCGGTGAAAGCTGGTTTCGGATGCAGCGGCAATTTCTTGTGCCTGCACGCCGCTGAGACCGAATACCTTCCTCCTTGCCTTTTTTTCTCTCGCTAGCTGCCTGCAGGCGCTACGCTAGCGCGCATCTCTTATCTCTGCGCTCGGCACATTGTCACGACTTATTGTTAGCTTTTTGCGAGAGAGCGCTGCGGGAAAATCGGCGCCAGGTGAAGGTGAAGTTCGATCGGCCGGCCGGTCCGGGGAGTCACAATGGCGAGGAGAGAAATCAGCGAGTAACGGAGGCTAAGTGGCCTGTGCTTGATGGGCTTTTTGTCGCACCCACGGCCTTTGGAGTTTAGCGACGTTTTTGTTTCTAGGACGGGTTTTAGTAGACCGTTATTTGTTTCGTTTATGCACGAAAGTTGGGCTTTCTTGTGGATGGGAATGACGGTTAAAAGATTTTTTTATACTTTGTGAAATTGTGTATATTTATAATATAGATTTTATGAAGATACGGGTTTGAAAATAATGTTTAACCTGTTATTTAGATAGTTTAAAATTTTCTTCTTTTATTTGTCATAAAATAAGCTTTCAAGGAAATTTGTTCTTTCAAACTATTAATTATGATCTTGAAAAGTGTTAATAGACTTCCGATCTTTCAATTACTACCTCTATCACTGATTCAAAGAAAGATAAATTATTATGTGATATATAAAAAATATTTTGATTAGGTGAAAGCTCACCTAAGGTATTAATAATAGTGTACTATTGTGATTAATTATCGATAATCAATCAAAATTTTGACGATGTACATATAATGTGTGTAAATTATAAGAGAATTTTGAAATTATAGGGAACAAGAAAAACATAAAAGATAAAAATATCTATAACAAATAAAAATTATTTATGACATAATAAATATAACTTAAGAAATAAAATTGTACACGTGATTTGCTATATACTATTTTTAGTTTTAAATAAAATATATTAAGAAACTTTTTAGCCAATTTATAATAGCGATATTAATAACAATATTTCTTTTTTGTTTCAGGTAAGTTGTATCAATAACTTTTTAAGATTCTTTCTTCAATGTTCGTAAGTAGTATTTACATTTCATTATGTAAAATTGTAATGTGATAGAATATTTATATATTTGAAATATTTTAATAACAATATAGAATTTTATTTAGTTTAATGTAATGTAATTTAATTTTTTAACTGGTGAGTTAAATTTATATAAAAATATAATTTTTTATTTACTAAATAAATATATAAAATAAATGTATATATTGTTGGTTTACAATAAGGACGTATTATCGAGCTTTAACAAAAACTTATTATTCAAATAAATTTTTTAGAAATCTTTAATTATAAATGTAGCGTGTTTCTAGAGATTTTGTAGTATACATTGAAGACGCTGCTTTATATAACATGCCTTTTTCTCATAAAACTGAAAGCCCTCGTAAAATGCACTCTAAATGAATGCGCGAAAGTTTTTCGACCCATAAAATAACACTTGCTATAGGAAATGTGTAGTCTTACTGCTTCGTTTTTGAATATTAATTTTTTCCTTTGTTCTAAAAGATAAATTCATTTCTTTTAGGTAATTACGTAAAAATAATGAATTCTATAAACTTATAAAACTAATAAAATTTCGCTTGTAATAAAGTAAATATTCTTGAAATTTCTCAAAGTAGTTAAAGTATGTACATTTTATTTTTAGTATATGTATAATTAGTGTATAAATTATTTTAAGATTCGTAAATGTCATAGAAAGTTTGTGAGTCTATAAAATGCAAATTGCATATGGAGTTAGTTTTAAGAATCTTAGTTTTATTGACAATATTAAATATTGTTTGCAACATTAGGGGAAAGAATAGAAAATTTGAGTTTTTTTACTATTAAAAGTGAAATTGGTTACAATATACCTAAGTGTTAGAAAATTGTTTATAGTATTTTATTACACTGAAATTAGCAAGTCTTTAAAAACAAGTTATTGAATTCATGAGTAGAAAGTAATTATACAACAGCTAATATTAACATTGTTTTATAAATTATGTTTATTATAAAAAGTTAAAGTGAAAAACAAGAATTAATTGCTTATAAAAAGTAAGGCTTACATCAGAATATAAATCATTTACAATTAACCATTTTCTTCGCGGTATTTAATATTTGTACTATTCTTCAGATGAGAATTTACTACACTACTATATCTACAATAAAATTTTAATACAATTATCAGAATTATATCAATAAATTTGATACATAATAAAATTTACGAATTTAAGCTTGCTACTTACTGAGTAAGTTTTTCTAATTTCAATAAAATACTATGTTAATCCCGACAAATTGTTCAGATTTATTTAATTTATTTGGCTCTTTATTGAGATTTGCATTATCATGCGAACAATAAATTGATTCAACGATAGGCTTTCCAAATGTTAAAAAAATATTACTTAATTTTGAAGCATTTAAAAAAACTTATTGATAAAATTAAAAAATGCAGAAGAAGTTTTATAGAATTAATTTTGGCTTCAAAGGATTAAAATAAATAAAATCAAAATTAAATGCTGAATCACTAATAATATATTTCATCTATTAATAGAATAGCTCTGATTATGATTACACATCTATTTATCAAATTTCGAGATCAAAGTTTTTCTTAGGATAACAAAACATTGTTGACGTAATTGTTTCCTGACTTTACCGTCAAAAAACTCATATTTTCATGTTAATATTGTCCCCAAGGTTACGAAATTAAAATCAAGCAATTATCCGTTACCATAATTTTTAAAAATATTTTCGAAAATTTAAATTGCTAAGCGCTTGTGGATTAGTTGCTATATTCAAATCAATGCGGAAACGCCCGCTGGAAAAGTCGCATGACGCTGCTGCATACTTCATCTCGTATAGCGTCATTGTGACAATGTGTGGGCGGCTCATCGAAAACATTGAAATCGATATAATGATTGGGCATCAATTATGAACGACTATGACGCGCGCGCCATAAATATTTTTGAGTCTGACAGTTTTTTTGCAATCTCTGAGGATTGCCTTTTGCAAAATCGTTTTGAGATCGCAGTAATATAAAGTGGAACTGTACGTTATAATTTATCAGTTAGGAATTGAAATCTGATTTCAGATTCTTATATTAGATTATAATTTGACATGTCGTATCAAATATATAAATTTATTAAATTTTTTAAAAATTAATTAAAATTTTTTGTGCAAAGATATTGTTCTTATTACCGTAATTTTATAATAATATATTGATGAAATACGATCTTTGGTGAACCAAATTTTTCAAAATTGAGTTTAGTCAAAAATAAATCGTGTTTTATCATCTCTTTAAGACCGGATAAATAATTAAAGTTAATGCAGAAAGCAAGCAGTAGATAAATTAGAAAATATATCAACATTTTGAAAAATTTACTCTTTATGAGTACTAATCACACGTAAAAATCAATTGTAATCATAATTTTCTTGGATATAAACTAAAATCTGAAAAAAACAAAAAGTAACGTAAGCATCGAGAACAAAAAACGTGTTAAAATGAGCAAAATTAATGAAAAATTATAAAAACTAAAGTAACACCTACATAATTAATCTGCAAACAATTACAAATAATAATATATTTGTATGTAATAATACATTGTTTTGATTGTTTTAAAACCCCATACAAAAATTCATTATTTGAAAATTAAGATATTTTTTTTAGCCTAAAAAAAAAGTATGATAACTTTATCAAGCTTAAAAAATGTGAGAAATTAACACATTCTAAGAGTAGTTACATAAAGAAAAGATAACAGGAATAAATACAATAATAAGATGGGTTACTAAATTAAGAGGAATAAGAACAAATACAAAAGATTAAGAGCTTTATTTTTTTGATTAATTTTTATTTTTTATAAATATACTAATTAATTTTTATAATATAGGCATGACCTATTAAGGTCATAATTAACGCCAATTTAATTTTCTATTTAGATGATATTGTTAATTCTTATATTTGTTTTTATCTTAATGCAACATTTGAAAAGTGTATTTGAGCGCCACAGTACGTCTAATTGTTGAAGGTAATATCGCTGTCGGTAATACAGAAATTTGTAAATCGTGAAAGTAGTAGAGTTGCATGATCGGTAGTAGAAACCTGTTTTGCTTCTCTGCTAAACTAGAAGAAATTTCTTTTACCAGACATCGTGATTTGTTCAAATCTTTTATCCTTTGATGATTTATATTTTCACTTACAGTGTAATTGAAATAAATATTTTATTTTGTCATGTTTTTATAAGTTAACATATTTTATAAATAATTTACTTGATAATTTATAAAATTATCAAACGTAATTTAAATTCTAAGTAAATCGTAGTTTTCTATTACTAAATATCGAATTGATAGAATTTGAAATTCATATACTTAACATTATAAATTAAATAGTAAGGCATAAAATGTATCAATAACTATGAAAATGTAATAAAATATTAATATAATAAAAATTAATAAATTAAAGATTTACTTTATAATATTATAAATAAGAATATAAGGTTTCAAATGATATGAAAATCAAAGAAATTACAAATAAAAGATTATTCTATATTCATCGCGTATTTAAAATGTTTTACGTTTGAAAGTATAGAGGAGACCAGGGTTAATTGGCTACACGAATAAGTTGGTAAAATTTTTATATTATTATAGTATAACAATTCATAATTATACCTTACGCATACTGATGATTTTCTACATCTATGTTACACCTTTAATAGTTGTAAATAAAAGTACAGAACTAAGGTGAAAAGAAGTTAAATAATTTGTCAACTTAGCCTTATAGCACAATAATCCTGATTTCCTCTATTGTACTTACTAGAGTTAAAGTTTTGTAAAGTATCATCAAATATTTTACGATTAGAAAATTGCATACTAGATCAAAAATGTAGAAAACAATATAAACATGACTATAGGAACGATGTGCTCTATATTTTTAAGTTATAAGACTTAGCAGTCAACCGCAGATCGCCTTTCGCCTTTCGCCAAGCGTTTAATCGTCTTTTGGACTTGTAGTCTTCTAAGCTTCAGCATGTTGCGGTCGCTATCGTTACACATCATCGAACATGCAAACTCAATAATTCACTAATGCTTAGTCAGAATATGAAATATCTATTTAAAGGCTTTATACGCAGCAATTTATAATTGAGAAATTTGCTCATAGTACGTCGATGAAAATAAAACAATTAAATTTTAGTAGGTACAAAATTTTATAATAAAGAGAAAATAAGTGAAAGCACTAAGATATAATCCTAACTATCAAGATCAAATATAGAAAAAATGTTCAAAATTCTTTAAGTTTTACTTTTTATTCGAATTACACAGTTTATTATTCAAACAGACAATTTTTTCATAATCAATTATCTTCCCATAATTTAAATTACATACAATACTCAGCAAATTCTCCAAATAAATAAAACCTCCAAACAGCCACAACACACCAACTCAACGATTCCGCCTCACAACTCTCCCCGGAGTTATGACACCTCCATCGCTCCCAGTTACGACTTCGCGATTCCCCGCAATTACACCTCTTGCACGCAAATATAACTCGCAACCAAATTGCCTCCTCATAACCTCCGACCGTCTTCCTCAAAATTAGCCTCCCCCGTTTCCACAATAAAAAAACGCACGCACTTTTTCGACTCGCTAGAGCCTTAAAACATCCTACCTGAGCTCACGACTCGGAAAATCGCAGCCAAGCGTGTATACATACCCGCGCATCTCTCTCTCCGCCATAACTCGTCATAATATTTCTGCGCGCGTGCAGCGGCTTTTGTTACGGCCGGCGGGAGAACAAGTTTACAGTTAATTGAATCGCGATGCAGCCTC
The DNA here is from genome assembly GCA_900480035.1 of Eupelmus urozonus. NCBI lineage: Eukaryota > Metazoa > Arthropoda > Insecta > Hymenoptera > Eupelmidae > Eupelmus > Eupelmus urozonus. Next base: position 131,235 of record UELX01000015.1, read on the forward strand.
TTTATTCCCGTCCGTTTCGCCTGCCTGGCTTCCCCTCGGCCGAGCCTCTCTCGTGAAATTCGGACATTGCGAGCTGCGTGTGTGCGTGATGGTGGTTTCTTGCTAGCTGCTGGCTTTCTTTTAATTTTTTTTCTTTTTCGCCGGTGAGGATCGTCCGGGGAGAGTCACGCCTTTTTTTGGCTTACTTTCGATTTTCTGGCTGTGGTCGGGAGAATTTCTAGACGGCGGTTGTCGGTTTTTGTGGGGTTTTGGGGTTACTTTTGTTTGGGAGGATTGGGGTTTGGTAGGTGGATGGAGAGTTGATGCGATGGTTATAAAAATTACCGTATAATTTTCAGGCATGCGTGAACATTCGCGCGAAACTGTTTAAATTGATGTTTTCTGAAAAATAACAATAGCGAGCTACGAGAAAGGGAGGAGAGGTTTTCAAGAATTTAATTTATGCTTTTCTTTTCTTCGTAGTGCTTCAAAGTTTCTTATTATTTTGCTTAAATAAGTGCTTTATTTATATATACTTTATTTATATTTGAAGTATTTAATGGCACGGATAGTTTTTCAATATATTATTTTTATTATACTCAATATTCTGCAAAAATTTGTAAACATAAAAAAATTAAATCCGATAAATATAATAGCAACGAGAAAGCAGACCGCTAATGCCCACGTCGTCATCATTCGAATGATTTATTTTAATCGCGACACATCCAGGCCGATAAGTCGGCAGTCAACGCTCGCGAATTAAAACGATAGAAACTGAGGCGCCAGTCGAGTTCGTAAAGTAGCGAGATTCGCGCAAATGAATTTCTAGTCCTCGGTAAGAATGATTAATCGGCGCTCTCAGGCATTATGAGGCGGCGCGCACTCTCGCTTTTAGCCGAGACTAGAATTTCACCCATTTTTCGTCGGCTGTTTATTTGAGCTGGAAGTGCAGTTAAGCTTCCAGTGAAATTTAATGTCGGGCGTTGGGTGGTTATTTATACATTGGAATAATATTTGCATAATTCTAAATTTGCGTTGCATTATGAATGATCTTGTGGTAAAAACTTTATATTGCTATCGTTAATATCTGCATTATATTCATAAAGCTTTATGCAGGTGCAATGAACTGTTTAATATGAATTTTCTAGTACTTTCTTGGCAACAAAGATTGTATGTGCATGATGAGCTCGGAAAGGAAAGTGTAAAATGTGATGAAAATAATCGATCGATAAAATTCTATCAATATATATTAGATGGTTTACTGTTAATTTCTATTTAAAAATGCTATTAATCCTTAATAAGTTCTGTCCGGATGATGCTCTTTAAAGTAATAGTGTGCATAAATTGCGTATAAGGTATAACGTTTCTTTAACGATAATATTAACGTACAAACAGCGAATAAACTTTTATATGAGGTAGTTTTCATAGCAGATATGATTTTAGCTGCATAATTTAAAAAACAAATTTTATTTAGTGTTAAATAAATTAGAAAATTTATTCTAAACTAATCTAATAAATGATAAAAAAAAAAATTATTGAAAGTTTTCTGATACTTTAAATATTCCTTTGTAGGCCAGAGCATTGCACTTGTTTTGTTAGACGGGAATTTGTCGGAACGTTAAAAAGGATCTGATTTCTTATCAGATACTATTTTGCCGACGGTACCGCAGACTTTACCGGAATTCGCAAGTCAGCTAACTGTGTTTTTTTGTTCACCTACAGCAACCCAAAAGTCATCGCTGTGTGCACAATATATTGTCACATTTTCATCAAAAACCTTTTGATAAATATTCAATATGGTTCACTTTTTGATGATATAAATAATTTCTTTATCATACTCTGAAAACTTCTAATGTTTATTCTGAATTTGTTCCATTTTATTACCTATAATTTTGGATTACCAACCAAATGAAGAAAAGGCATAAAATTTTTATATTATCGTTGTGGACACTGTGACATAACTAAAATTAAGCTCGGCTATGCTTCTTACAATATTGCTGACAAATTATTTTCCCGTTTTTTAAGGTACCTGATGACAATGGTAGCCAAGAAAATTGCACAGAGAAAGTTATTACATGTTTTATGACTTGCCCCATAAAACCGTCCAATTTACATACTTTTGCAGTAATTTAATTTATCAGATTTACTTTTCAAAACAACATTTGTTAATCTAAAGTAACTACGGCACAAACAGCAATATTTAAACGTCAAAATACCCCGTATAAATAATCGCTGCTCTCGATATTATTTGTCATCCACTTATTTAGACAGATCAAATCTAGCAATCCCCGCATTCATTAGACCACCAAAAAAAATCCAGTAGCTCCAAATGACTTTCAATTTATATAATATTAAAACTCTTGCAAATCTTGGCGCAGTGAAAGCCGCAAACGCCTGCTGCTCTCGTATAAACATTTTCCTCTTATCTCTCGCTCTCTCCTAGGAAAATCCCACAGCTACTTATTATTTAATACGCGCACTAATCGCTCGCTAACCCAGCCAAACAAATCAAAGAAAACCAAAAGCGTAGGCAAATCCATATCCGATCGATCGATCGGCAATTCGCTTTCGCGCGGAGAGAAAACTCCAGATGCTCTGGTATTATAATAAAGGGGTGCTGCGGAGCCTAAGCCGCCGCCGGATCATGGCAATTTGCGTTTTCATGTCGCGGCGTGTACTTTCTCCGGCGGCTAATTTCGCGCGAGCGCGCGCGGATGTGCATATCGGGAGTGAGCGAGAGATAAGAGCCCGGAGGATGTGCGAGCGCGAGCACAAAGGACCGTTAGGATGGGTGTGGACGAGGTGGTTTCGCTGTGGAGGTAATTTAGAGGATGAATAAGACGTCGTGATGGTGAGCTGGAGATTTTTCCTTTATGGAATTGGATCGTGTGATTTGGGTGGGTTAGAGGATGGTGGTTCGAGGTGGCGGTGATAATGAATGTTTTCGATGAATTATGTTGGCATTGGAGGTGTAGGGGGTAATTTTGAACAAACTTTGTAGGTAAGTGGTGGTAATGTAGGAGTTTTCTTAGATATATGTGCTTGCGGCGAAGTTGAGAGCTAAGGGAGCGATGGTGTTTTAAAAATATGATGGTTATCTTATAACTGATCCACGAGGAGATAAATCGTTGAACTTTTTTTTAACGTTTTTCGAAAGCTACTTGGAGATCGGTATTTTGATATCGCACGCCGTTTTCTAGTAACAGCCCTCATAATTTTAGTTTTGAAGGAATATAAATTTTTTCATAATCGCCAGGTAAAAATGCGGAACCCGTTCACATATTATCCACAATTATTTTTAATAACTGCATCAATAAACACAAAAGCAGCCAATTAATGAAAACACGACAAGATAAAAATTTCAATCTCAATAAAATAAAGTTCCCGGAACACTGCTTTTTCTTTATCACCTCCGATTTAAAAATTTAACCACCTCGACTAACCAGTTATCCTTCTCCAATCTCAAAACCACCTCGCGTTTCCCAACGAATCTCTCCACATACCCACCATCTTATCCTCCTTAAATCCGCCCAACCACACACATACATCCTCTCACTCCCTGCTCGCATCCTCACAGGCAGGATGTCACGTGACGATTATTATTACGCGACCCATATTCTTGCAACTCTTACGCGGCGCGCGTTTTTCGATCGAGCGCGCGGAGAGAAAAGAGAGCCGATTTGATTACGACTGCGCTAAGCACCGTGGGCCGCTTCGATTGATTCCGAGGAATTCGCGTAATGACGGACGATGGACGATGATTACAGGGAGGGGGGAGGCTCGATGCACGAGAACTAACCCGGAAGCGAGAGCGTTACGCTGGATATTTCGACATCGAGATCGCGGCGTGCATCGCTTTTCTTGCGGGAGAGCGCGGAAAAATTTGAATAGGCGGCGATTTGCGAAAGGTGTATTGGAACGTGGATTGCCGGGCCGAGGGAAAAGTTATGATTATTTTATGCCGTTTTCTCCCGGCGTGCTGATGCTAATAATTTACGAAAAATTGTGATTTCTTTTGTTGGCTAGTTTCTCGAACGTTGCGGAGTAGCTTATTGTTAAAGAGCGTTACGGATTTTCTAACTAATTCATTGCGTCTCGTAAAACCTAATTTTTATACGTGTACTCTTTAGAATCCAAAGCATCAGAACGTAAATTAACATATGCCCACGCACAGATAGTCATGTAAAAAACTCCAGCATCCTCTAGTGCGCTCGAATTAGAAATCGATAATTTGCACATTGTTTGCGCACATCCCGCCTTTTTTGCGTCCAATTTCGCGGGGAAAGCCCGCAGTAGTAGTCCTTATCCAGCTGTCAGCCGAGCGTCAGGAGGCGCGCGTTTGGAAAAAAAAAAGAAAAAAAATGGGGAATGGACCCGAGCGTAAGAAAGATCCTTAACGGAGCGTATAGCGCGGAGCAAGTTAGAGAAAGCCGCTCGCGTCGCGGTCTAGGAAAACGCGAAGAGCAGCGCACGCACTTGGCGCCTCGCGGTGAGGATGGAGAGGAAAAAGGATCGGAGTAAAAAGGATGTTGAGAGGGAGAAAGGATATGTAGGCGGTGAGATCGGTGGAGATCGATTGTTTGTTCAGATGATTCTTGATGAGCGTTTAGAAAAAAAAGGAAAAATTATTTTAGTAATTTAAGTGTTTGATTTGTGTTGAGAAGTTGAAATGGTAGAATTTGGGAGGAGATAAAAAAAGTTAGTGGGTTGTAATGAGTTATAAAAATAGTGTTGAAAATTTGTTCTAAAGAAGACTATTTTATTATCATGTTGCAATAGGCTACTTAGGCTTAAGTGTAAGTATTAAGTAAAGCTAATAAAATCTGAAAAAATCGTTATGATGCTGTTATTAAATTCTATAGGAATTGTATTAAATTTCAGACAGCTTGGATTGCATTAGATAATATCTATAAAATCGAAGTGTACGTGGCATCGATCTAAACTGTTGTCCGAATCATTTTTGTTTTTTTAGTCGAACGAAAGTGAACCACAATACGCAAAAAATTACCTGTACTGTATAGTTTGCACGACGATTTGCTCCAGTTATATTAGCAATGCCAATTTCTCATCCTTTATACATCCAGTGAAACTTCTAAAATCTGCATAAAAAGTATTTACCTGAACACGGGGAAAAATGAAAGTCCCTGAAGGTTTTTGAACCCGGGCTTTTATGGTACCTGCAAAAATGTGTAATAATAATATAGTCGCGAGAAATTCTAGAAGCGCGCGCTTTCAAATTTTACACATGCGTCTCTTCTACTACGCGTACAGTTTGCTTTTATTATGCTCTTGAAACGCTTTTTTGCGTCATCTTGTATATTAAGTGCACTAATTCGTGATCGTTCGGTCATGACGAGCGAAAAAAATTCAACAACAGCATGTGCTCAAATTATATGATGTTGCTTCTGTGCACGTGATGATAAATTTAACAGTATCCTGCGTTTTAATATTCTCGAGTCTTTTGAGTAATTCAAATATTAATGAAAATGCCGTCGAGATTGTTAAGTATAAATTATCGTGTTAATTTTTCCTATTAGGCCATATTGCGCGTACGAGAGGATCACCGTTCATTGTTTTTTGCGCGATTACTGCACGCTTTTATGATTTCTGAGAATCTTAAATTATGTTTCTAATAAAAAATTGAAAGTTCATTAAAATACGTTAACAAATAAGTAATTAATTAATGGAAGACTTTGAAGAATTTATTATTCAAAGTTTTTGATTAATTTATTAGTCATATTAATGTATTAGAATATTCTAAATTTTTAATTGCAAAATTTTAGTTGCAAGATCTGAATACAAAACTGCATTTAATCTCTGATTAATTCACATCCTTACTACAAAGTATTAAACATCCAACTTTGAATTACACCGTACAAATTAATCAAATGTACTATAGTAAACGCAGCGCATTACACGATCAAAAGTACCGTAAAATCAAAACTCAATTCCACCTCAGAAAAGCTCTCACCAAAATCCCATTTACTTCAACTAAATTTCGAATTTCTCCCATCCCCAAAAGCCCGCGACGCGCAATCGCTCACAATTCCAGCCCAGAATCCCGAGTAAGAGTTACGCGGCGCGAGAAAGTGTCTAATATAATACGCGAGCAGCGCGTCAAGAAAATCGAGATCCTTCCCAACCGAGGCGGCGGCGCCGTTTCCCAAGGTGGGGAAACTCTCGGCGAGTTTCGTCGAGAGGCTTGATACGTGGAAGTGGGTCGCGCGGCTGCCGAAGCTCCGCGCTGCTCGCTCTGCTCGGTAAGAGCATTCCCTGTGCACTGGAGAGCAGCGCGCCAGCTCGCCAGCGCGTTCAGTCGGCTCGCAGCGCTCGCGCGACTCTCTCCGTGAGTCGGATTTGGCGTGCTGTTCGTACGCGAGTTTTCGGTGTTTTTGAATGGTTTTGAGGGAAGAGTTGAGTGAAAGAGGATTGAAGGGATTGTGGACGGTTTTTTGGAGGACGAACTGTGACAGTTAAGGATTGGATGGTTGGTAATTAGTGGCGGGATTTGTTTTTGAAGTGGAGCAGGAGTTTTGAGGAATAAGAACTAGTATACGTTTTGATGACGTGAGTGTAAACATAATAGTGTATTGAAAAAGTGTCCTTTATTTGTTAAGTGAGAAGATCATTAGGAAATTGTCGAGAGATAAAGAAAATCTTAAAAACTAAAATTAATGTAATTATTTGTTTACACCATATAAACAAACAAAAAAATCAAGACATTAATAAGAGATTCTGGTGATTCTGTTGATCATCGGAAAGCGTCAAAAATTGAATTTACGCGTGACACAAAAGGATCAGCTTCGATCAAATCACCGAAGCCGGCGTACTCGCGATTTGTGTAACGGTCGAGTGCTCGCACGAAAATTTCCTTTTCGAGAACGTATTCTCTGCGTGCAAGACGTGCGCACGGCATAATTAACCTCTTTAATTACCCACAAAAAATTGGTAATTATCGACTCTTCGATGGATATAACAACGTATTTTTCATAGAAAGTACGGTATAAGTGAAATCACATTAATTGGTTAATTAAGTTGGTTTTGAACTGGTACGTGTCGACCAACGCTAGCCAACTCTACTTTTCAAAGAATTACCAAAAATTGGAGTAAAGTATTATTTTACATACTAATATATACAGTTAGATTAAGCATCGAGATAATCCAAGACAGTTAAACTGATTCACGGGATTAAAATAACCAAGGAAGACTCTGCTTTATTAACATATTTTCGTCATTGACAACTTATTCAATGTAACGGAACCCTTCCCTGCAAGACTTCTCTACTCATCTCTACTTGAAGAAAGATTCTGATATCAGGATCACCAGACCGGCCCGAATGCAAATTACGACATCCTAGAGTAGACCCACTTTCCGAATGTGAGCCTAACATCCAGAAGAGACAATCACCATTGTCGTTTTAAAGTCCAGTCATTTGCTTTAAATCCAAATCATGGGTGACATTAGGATTCTAGATCCTCGATTCGGCGCCGACATGAAGCACCATAGGCCCTGGCCATCTGTCTACCGGAACTCGACTTCACGGGGTCCATCCTTCTGCTACCGCCCGATGCCTATCGACACTTTGACTCAATGGATGAGTCCGGTACCTAGCCACGATTACAATTATGTTCCCGCCAGGGTGCCAGGATCTGGAGGCAACAAAGGTGGTGACTACTACTACCTGACGCCTCTGTACAGGAATGCTATGCCACCGCCACCACCTCAGGCTCTACCTGGCTTCCAGATGACGAGTCCGGTACCAGTTTCGCCTAGGATGATGATGGTTGATCAGCAGCAGCACACAAGCCAACATCACCATAGGCCATCACGCAATCGAAGTACCAAGAGTTCCGGCTCTGCTGGTATGGGTGGTAGGCATAGTGTACCACCCTGCACCTGTGCAGTCGGCAGAACCAGGTCGTTGGAAGATGTTAGGAGCGAAGTTAGCGAGTGGGAGGAGTATAGTGACATGAATGGCAATCGCGTGAGGACCAGCCCGAAGAGCAATGGAATGAGTAAGGGTAGTGGACGAAGGTCCATGGAGAATCTGCTGGAAGTCGACGTTGACGAGGGTGCCAGAATATTCGACAATGGCGTTAAGCCACCGAGAGTGAATAGGATGGACAAACCTGGCAAGCGTAGAGGGAGTTATATGGTTCGTGTACTGTCTTAATTATTTAAAGAACTTTAGAACCATCACGTCTAATAAAGAAGTTTTTATTTTATAAGCTGATAAATTTAAAATTTATAATGTTGTAATTCAAAGTTTTTAACATTCATTATGTATAAAATATCTTATAAAACTTTACAGTTGAGTGGATGTATGGAACAACGTTATAAATCGAAAATTAAAAAATTGAAAGACAGAAGAACAAGTTAAAAGCAAATTAAATTAACTTTATAACCTTGTAGCGCAATCATGTTTTGAGATATTGTGATTATCTAGAAGTACGTAGTAAAAAAATTTTAAATATGTATAGCCTGAGTAAAGAAAAATGTCATTCCGGCAATTCTTCCTTAAAATTAAATCCACAGATCATTAGCTGAAAGTGTTAATTCATTACCGGTGAACAATACATACTTAGTTTGGGTTTGATAAGCACGGGCGTTGTTGCAAAAATTTGCAGAGAAGAGAAACGCGCGGGAAATGGGCATATTGAGTAATGAAGATTTCAAAAGACTGGCGTTATAGCTAATTAAACTGATCTTTTCAGCTATGACACTGTAAACAAAAGTCTTTATTCTTTACTTATCAAAATTCAAATTATTGTTTAGGAGTTTTGAAAATTACAAATTTTGTTAACTTTTTATAAATTTAAAAATGAAGAAATTAACGTTATAATATTTTAAATCAAAAATAATATTTTATTTTTAAGTAAATTATTAATGGTAAATGATGTGAAGATTCCTTTTTTTCAAAATACAAATTTGATGGAATCAGGCCTTATCTAGTTTATTACTTATACAGATTAGATATTCATTTTTATTACAATTTTAATATCTGAAATTATGGCATGTAAATCGTAACTTCAATAATTTCAAATCTTTCTCTAGATTTTTTCATCCTAATTGACTCATAAGACATTTACGAGATCACTATTTTCTCATTTATCTTGTTTTTGTTGTTAAATATATTTATTATTGAAGTGTACCTATTAGCTCTGCATAGTTTGAAGTTAACTTGAACTTAAAAATTTTAAACCTTGAAATACAAAATTATTAATGTAGCTTATTTATAATTTGATGAAATAGATAAGAGTTCTAAGTAGCTATCAATTTTGTCACTAATAATTATGGGGAAAGTTAAAGTAACTTGCTTAATATCAAAACTGAAAGAAAGTGACTGCTTTTATTATTTCGTTTTATAGTAAGGAAAGTTTAATTTCTTATTCAGAAAAGTCTGCCATTTACAAAGGTGCTTATTTGCTAGCAAGAAACTGCAACGAAAACTTATGTACCCTTGAAATTCGTTAAATTCTATTTTTTAAACTTATATGTAAAGAAACGGCGTTCTTCTCTAAAAAAAAGTTTTCCGGTTCTCGTTGAAGTAAAAAAAAAAGTATGTCATTGCCCGAAAGAACATCAACCGGTTCCACCGGTCAACTATACGTTGATATGCATTAGTCTCATATCATTATATTTTTCTAGCGATTCTATTTTATATTTATGAAATTCCCATTTTGAATGAAATTTTTTGGATTATTTAAATATTAATTGAAATCAATACCAATCTCAAGTAAAAATTGTATTTAATTCTTTAATAAGAAATGAAGTTGAATCATTAAATTTTAACAGAAACCTTCTGTACAAAAAAAAATTCAGTAAATTCATTAATGCGATATGCATAACCAAGAAATACATAAAGTTGATTGGTAAATTAATTCAATTTAAATCTTATTTTCACAATAATACAATTCCAATAAACATTTTTGCTATTTCTAGAAAATCCGTCCCCAACTTATCTAGAAAAAAAAATCGCTCTCATAAAAATACCGCTCTGCCCAAACTTCCAAGCGCGATCTACGATTTCTCGTAATCCATCCCATAAAAACACACATTCCATTTATAAACCTAATAAAGTTGTCAAACGCCTGGTGACACCGTGTCGTCCGGTTCTGGACCGACAAGCTACTCAGATGGAAAGTGAAAATTGGTGTGCAAGCTCAGTGACGTGTCCACACGGAAAAGTCGTTGCTCCATGGGATTACGAAGTTCGTGTCGCTCGGATGGCTTTGGGACGCGCGTACGATAAGCGACGCGCGAATCGTTGATTTAGAAAGGCGCCGTGCGCGTTGTAATTCAATTCCGCTTCCTTTTTTTTCACTTCTCGTTTCGTTCTTTGTGGAAAGGTGGGATGGTCGAGTGACTTTTTCCATCTGGAGAGCGAGGTGTTGCTTTGAATTTTTTACTTTCTCCGAATCGCTGACAGTAGTTAGAGCGTATTTGATGGTTGTGCGTTTTGGATTTGATTGTAACTAATGTTTTGAGAACTGTTTATTGTTGCTTTTTATTTAAAGTACGTTCTTACAAATGGGTTATTATTGAGCTTAATTCATTGCTTAGTAAAAATTAAAATTATTAATTTAGTTTCCATAAAATTTCATTTGGTTTATTAACAATTTATTATCAATTGCAGTTATCGTAGCGGAATCAGCCATATGATTGTATCATTGAAAATAAGTCTATTAAAGATTTTATCATTTTTTTTTTTTTATTCGGGCGCTTTAGAGATTTGATTAGCTATTTTAATTACGTAAAAATCTAACTCTCTAAATCTAAGAAAGTGAAAAATCATTCTTTTTTCAGTTGATAGTAGTTTTAACTTTCACGTGAAAGAGCTCATTCAAAATATTTTCTATACATCTATTCTTTGAACTATCAATCAATGTCTGTATTAGGGGAGTAATACAAGATTACTTCAAGTATCTTGTCACATTAGTACAAAAATCTATTTTGTTGATTTTGATTTGTGACTCTTAATAGGTTCTTTATCTACTCAAAAATAACTCATCAAATATATTCATTACCAGCTATTTAGATGCTTAAAGAATATTATAAGCATATTTTGCCTGCTTTAAGAGTATGGTTTTTTTTAAAAGTTCATTGACATACTAGTAACTTTTTCTAGGCATTTCAATGTTAATTGAACACTTCACTTTCACATAGTGCCAGCTGAAAAGTTATAGGGCCTAATTATAATTCCATAAAAAATTTGATTTGAACATTTTCAAAGATAAATGTCTTTACTAAAAGTTTCAAGTAACTTGAATATTTATATTTATTCAAGAAAAAAGTTCAAGAAACTAAATTAACAAATTTTAAAGTTTTATATGCTTTACTAGATTACTTTCCCACTACATACCATCTATCATAACGCAGAAATGATGTCTCATTGAAACATAACAACACGTTCATTCAGTAATACGCGACTTCTCGCAACAATTGAAAGACGACTTTCGGCAGAACGACATTTACAGTCCCACGATTTCACAGACACCCGGCAACATCGCATCGACCCGGTTGCCTCGCATTGCTAAGAACGACCATTGACGCGTTAATAATTATGATGTCCGCGTGATGCGGCATCTCTACTTCGTCCTAGATATTCCGCAACTTTGAGAATGCAGCACCTGACGATCACTGAATTCCTGGCAGCGAATATATCACGCATGAAATCGCGTTTCGACGTTAAGTAATACGTCTTCTTCGCGTTGCGTTTTAGTTGTTCCCGCGTATGCTTTGATTTTTTTCAGGTTGCGCTTTGGCTTCCTGGTTCGTTCCTGATATTAGTGAGTTGTCATTGTGAATTATTACGTATTGTGGTGCTATTGTGAAGTGATGCAAGATTTACTTGTGCGTACTGGTTGCGATTGGGTGAATGTGTTTTAAGAAATTAGAGAGCGCATATGGCTACGGGAAAGGAATCTAGTTGACGATTCGTTCTAATAACTTTGATGTTTTAGAAAATGTTGAATGGTAGTTGCGTATTATAGTTTTTGAATGATAATAAAATTATAATTGCGTAAAATTAAGTAAAAGAAATTTTTTAGAAGTATGCAATTTATAAGTTTCAAAAATAAACTTTTTCTTAGAAATGCTTTTATTTCAACAGACCAGTGAAATTATAAGTAGCATCTTCTTAAAAATCAATCAAAATTTACTATGTCTATTTAGTTTTAAACGAAGTACCAAATAAATTGATATCTTACAGACTATAAATCTTGATTTACGTTATTTTCTAAAACGGTGCTCAAAGTGTTTTAGAAAAACTTAAATAAACACGTTACTAGCCCGCAATCAACTTTCTTCAATCTATCTTTAAAACAATCAATATTTAATTTATTAATAAAACAATTTCCTATAAGTACCCTGTACACCATCTGTTATTACTCCCTATATCCACATTTAATCTTCTCAAAATACTGAAATTTATTTTCAAATAGATTTACAACAAAGCAGTAAAACCAGTAGCTCTGTTATACCGTCTTGTAACAACACAGCATCAACTTAAATTAGCTCCGCCGTAAATCAACTTTCCAGCGATCCGAACAGTAGCGCTCGACCGACCAAAGCCTTCACCGATAAATAATCGATATTTCGCCGCGCAAAAATACGAACTTGTCCGGAAGAAAATATTAGAAGATCTTCATCGGGATAATCCTGAACCCGACGACCCCGTTCTCACTCATAAACGACGTAGCCAACTTCCTCGTAAAACTATACGTTCCCAATTTCCTTTCTCAGAGCGAACGATCGTTTATTCTTCTGTTTCCTTCTTCCGAGAGTAAAGTCATTTTCGGCTTTTTATTGTCGGTGCGGTGGCTGCCGCTTGCGCCGGATTCAATGGTCGAAAGTTTTCCAGTAATTTTACTTTTGTTTTGTAATTACGCGATCGTGGAGAGCAAAATTATTATGATGTTAATTTGGTCGGAATGAGTGTACAATATTTCTTTTAATATTGTCTTGTATACGGAAGAATAGAATGGAGGTAGTTACGATTTCTCTATTAGCAGCGAAAAATAAATGGTCTAGGAAGAAAAATTGTTAATAAAAATTTTAATATATGTATTTATTTGTGCCTTTTTCTTTTCAATATTTTTAATTATATTGTACCTGCCGATATTTCATGCAATTATTTATATTTCACAATAACTGCTTAATTTAATTGATTGCCTGAAATTATAAAGATTGATTCTAATAAATTTTTCATACCGAACGAGACCTGTTTTAAACGTGCATTGTTATCTTTGAGAACGTAAACAAAAACGTAAAACGCTACAAAAAGCTTCTTGCCTCGTAAATTGTACCTCGTATTAAATTTTATTGACGTATTTACGCCTTTTTTGGAAAACCACCTACCCGCTTACATTGGGAAACGCATAAAATTGATTGACTGCCGCGGTCATTAAAAATGGAACTGCCAATTCAAATTTCGTCAGGCCGCAATTAGTTCTAGCTAGTGTACCTCGCAAAATGACGTAAATCCGGCTTTTTCAAAATTACGGACGATAAGTCGTAATGCGCGCAACGGGAATGGAGAAAATTGTGCGTTACAGAAGTTCTGCTCATTGAGCGCGCAATATGTCTTGCAATTATCGACGTTTTACTTTGAGCTGCCTTGCGTAATCTCCGATATAATTAGGTAATTTTACATACACTTTAACATAATGCTCAAAGCTTCTCTTTATATTCCTCGATCGCGATACGGAAAACAGCTTTTTATCGGGACAGATTATGATCTTAATTTACAAAAATTCGTGCTAGGGAAAGTTACGTTTATTTTCTTTCTTTGATTTCTAAAGTTACGCTGGCTAAAAGTGCTTGATTATTTTCATTCTTCGTGACTAAGCAACTACGCGCTGTTTCTTGCTATTTCCTGCTGTGCTTTTGTCAATCTCTAAACGACGCTGGACATCTGCTACGATCGTTGACCTACATGCTTAACCTGTATTTGACAATAATATAAAAATTGCGTCGAGACATAACCGTGTAATAACCAAAGAGTAATAAAAAAGTTAATTGTACCTTTGCCAAGTGAAAAGTAAAGATTGCTTATATTTGGTCGTAATTAAATGTAAAATGTGTATTGAAAAATGTGTTAACTGTACATTTATTTTCTGTTATTTTTAATGATATTAAATTTTTTTCATGAAAATGAAACGGTTATTGAACCACATTTGAATGAGAAAAGTCATTTCTTCTGGGTGAAAGTGGTCTGATTAAAACCGCGACAAGGACGAAGCTGCGCATGTTTCCGGGTTGTCTTGATCAAAGTAAGATATCAACTTTCCAACTAATGTCTAAAAATGCATATTTACCACACATTTTGAACATGATTTGATGCTCATCAAACTGTTCAGTTAATACTCATTCACTATTAAGTTTTTCTTTTATAATAAAACAGTACTTAGCTACTTCATTAAATACTATATGGCTTGTCCTACTTTTTCTTTAAAACTGAAAATTATGTTATTATAATTTTTAAATTTTTTGTATGAATTATTTCGATACATAAAAAATATTGTTTTGCTCTGCTTCGAGAATATTAAACCAAATTTCTAATTATAATTTTTACTCCTAAGATACACTTATTAGCAATCTGCAATAAATATTAGAACATGTGTAAATGTTCAATTACATACCAGTATGATTTTCTACTACGTTGATATAAATTAAAAAATTGTTAAAAAATAATATTATAAAAAGAAAGAAAAATACAATTTTTCTATTTTTATCCAACCGTACTTCTATAAATCCATAAAATGCTTTTCAGCATACAATCCCTACTATTAAACCAAATAAATCTAAAATTCAACGAGCCGAGCAACCAGCGCATAAAGCAAGCAACCTCTAGCCTCAAAAATTAAACCATAAAGAGCTTCACTAATCCAGAAATAAAGCCTCGCCGTCTTTACAATTCAAAATAGCCCTTATCCTCTTCCAAATCTTGTTAACAGTCAACAAATGCACATCCCAGTGAGCACATTTTCATTAACATGCCACCTCGAAAGAAAAAGCTCCTTTCACGGCCTGCACACCGGAAGCCGGGTTTCGCCAAAAGAAATTCGAAAAAAAAAATAATTCACCTCCCGAAGATCCACCGGCCGCTGTATATAGGAAACGTACTCGAGTTCTGCATTTTTACCGTTATCAGAGGCACGCACCGCGCGCGCTTTATTAACCGCTCCCCGTCATTATGGCCGGTCGCGCGCGGCCTGCGAGGATAACGAGGGGGCGCCTCCCCCCCTTCGAGTTACCAGGTGTCTCATTTGGATTGCTAATGAACGGAGATGATCGACGGTGATAATGGAGGTGGCTTGGAGAGGGGGCAGATGCGCGTGCGAGGGAGGCGCGAAAGTAAAAGCGTGAAGAAATGCCGTTGGATTATGATGGCTTTGGGTGCTGGGAGGATGAGGAAGGATGGATGGAAGATAGTCTGGGATCGTTTGGTAGTTGCTGATTTTAGTTGGTACATTAGTTGGCGTTGTGCGATTGTCAGTTGGCGAATCGGTCTTGATGCAATTAATAAGTATTAAATATGTAGTTGGTTTAAAGTGATTTACAAAATGTTTATTTATGCAGAATAATTATTTTGGCATCGAGTTTGTATTAATTTAATTTTTAAAATTAAACGTACGCATACAAGAACATATATCTTTTTAATTAAAATGATTGCTCGAAAGAATTCAAATTACATTTAAGATCAAGATTGGATTGTTTTATTTTTCCTTCTAATGGATTTTTTAAGTAGTCTGATTGTTCTTTATTACGTTTAATGAACTTTTCGACACTGACTATATCATTGTTAATCTATATTTATGAGATTAGTTCTTTATGTGCCTATTTTGATTGACACTTCTCACATTAAAAAGATCTTATAAATTCGATCTGAGATGCACGCGAGTAATATCCCACGATGAATATACTTATCTACATTTATATGAGTTTCACAACGTACAAACGTTATGAAATTATAATAATTATATTAAAAATTATATGCTAATGCAATAATTTCTAGTGTTTTCAATGATCAAGCTTTAATGCCAATCACTGCAATTTTATAAACTTTTTTTAAAATAAAATGGAAATCTTTTGTTCTATTTAATAATACACAATTTTAGTGAGAGCGTAATGCATATTTTTTACTAAAATTCGTATTTATCAACGCATTTTAATTAGATATAAATTATAGGTGATAGGATATACTGCTATTATTATCACGATAGTAACAATGATGATAATTTTACTATTACCATTGCATTAATTCATTCCATCATTACATTTTTGTTTGCATAAACATAAAAATAATATTTATCTGCATCTTTCAATCAAAGTGCAAATAACCTTTTTTATTAAACAATTTTAATTTCGTTAATTAGTCCCACTTTTCACGACATTACCTTGAGTCAGCATAACGAATTACGAGAGAAACACGCGAGGCGCTGTTCTCTCCTCTGATATCTCAGCTAGTATCGGCATTATAACAGTTATATGCGCGTATGCTCATCCGCGCTGTAGGATGTCCAACTTTCTAGTTTTATCCAAAGTTTCGTCATCCGTTACGTTGGGGTATCCTCCGGAAGTTGCTCCTGGGATGAGCACTCAGGGAATCATGAGAATTTATTATCTTTAATAACAGTGTTGAGCTCCTCTTTTTAATTTTAAATTCGCCTTAAACGCTACAATCAAACTTTTTTTCAATCTCCTTCCAATCATGACCTTAGCGTTAGTTACTTGAAAAACTTTAGAAATGCACATGGTTGTTTTAAGTACTAAAGTAACGCTATCGTAAGTCTATTAAAATAGACGCAAGTTTTTTTAATAAAATTAATTCATTTAGTAATTTTATTAAACGGTTTATAAAATTTGAATTCTGAAGAGAGTTTACAGTTTCACCATAATAGAGTAGTAATCAATATGTCTCTTTACAGTTAATTATTATGGTAGTTAATAATTCAGTATTCATCAACGAAATTACTCTTAAGTCCTTCACGCTTCAGCAAGAAGAATATTCGTTAAAAAGACAATTCAAAATAGCAATCTTAAATTACGGTATTTTGTATAGTAAAAATATTACCATTAGTCAGAATTCGTTATGCTTTTTCAATTTTGACAACCATGACATGTTTAACGTTTCTAGAATTTCCAGATATGATTTAAAGTGCCTTTTAAACATCTATTTATTGCGCGAGTATAACTCTTCAGAACTATATTTCTTTTGTTCGCACAAAGAAAAGAGTATTAGAAAGCTTTACGTACTTTCTTCGGAGTTAATATTTTACGTTTGTCAAAATATTTTGCTTCCTAGGAAAACTTCTTTAACAATAACGTCCCAAACAAGTTTTTACACAATTTAGGTACTCCATTAGTTTTTTCAGCAGAATATTACCAACAACTAAACAAATCCATAATAATAATTTATTTCATCTCTTAACACTCTTTACTCTTATCTCTGTTACAGCAGGAGCCAAGGCCGGACTTGGACACGAGCAACGGCAGCAGCGGCAGCGGCCGCCCGAGATTCGTGCCGGTCACGGCTCTCGAGGACGTCCAGGCAGTTCGCTGCGCCGAATTCCACCCCCACGGCAAGCTCTACGCTGTCGGATCCAACTCCAAGACACTACGGATATGTGCCTATCCCAAGCTCCACGATGTTCGGTGAGTTTTGAAGGTTTTGTTAAGCGAGATGAAATTTTTTTTTTGTTTGATATTAATTAGTGCGCGGTGGGAGGTACTGAAATTTTTCACGGTTTGTGGGGAAGTGATGGTTTGATGGACTGTGAAGGATGACGTGTTTCTGTTTCGTTTTTTGAGCTGAAGTGCTGAAGTAGTAATAAGATCGTAATAAGAGTAATTAATTAATTTCGAATTTCAGTACTTCTCTCTTTAAGATTAGAGTAAAGAATGCAAAAATGAAGCCTTCTTGGGTTCAATGCACTATACGTAGCTGTCCTTATTCTTAATTAAAGGCTGAAAATTTCACATTGAAACTTGAATCAAAACGTAAATTTAAACCAGAATTTAAAAATCTTGCTTTCGTTTAATTATCGAACCGCAAGAAGGCCGCATGTAAAATTTTACTTCACGGAATGCACACAAACGTTCGTGCTTTACACGGCTCTTAATACACACACACGTCCACACCTCAACCTCAGCGCTACCGCATACACACAAAGAGACAGCCTAATAATTACACCTGCACAATAAAACACGCAGTTCATTCCAGCCTCCGCCGCAAGCACGTCCATCTCTCAATCTCGGCAAACTATAAAAATCGCTAATTCCACGTTAAACTCACGAAAATGCAATGTATTACCGATATCGTTCCATTTTTACAGCGCGCGCGTCTAAATAAATTACAGCCGTCTGCGAGTTTTCTCTCGGATTCCGCGAAGCGGACCGATCGGAGAGCTAGAAACGGAAGCGCGACGGCCGATTTCGCGCGGCACGCGCGAGAAATCGCGCCGAGGAGATTGGCACCTGTCGTCGTCTCTCCCCCCTCTCCGCGTCATCTGGATGAGGTGAAAACGGGCAGCGGCCGAGCGCGAGTTACGCGCGGGGTGTTGGACGTTTTCTTTATGCGTTTGTCGTAAATTAGGGATATTTATGGGCGAGGTGGTTGGCTTTGACGGCGGGACACTGGTAGCTGAAGGGATGTTTTTGCGGCGTGGTTGAAGAGTGACACTTTATGGTTTCTCCGTGATCGTTTGTTCTATTTTATTAATTGATACTTTAGTTCTTTAATGATTAAGTCTTTACGTGTACTTGTTTTCTCGTATCCAAAAGCGTTGTTTTTAAAATGACTTCACCTTAATTACCTGGAAGCAGAAATATTCGACACGGTTCACAAAACTGGCGCATGCGGGAATCGGCTTGGCTCTGTATATAATTGACCGCAGTGCGCTGGCTATCTTGTCAATTACTCGCCGGTCATACATACAGTAGAGCATAAACGAATTAACCTACTCGAGAGCAATAGCCCTGCCGCTCGGGAAATTACCGTTGTAAACGTAAAGTGCACCGCAGAGACAATATAACGACGGCGAGGGCGGGTTCAAGAAACCCGGGAGCGATCGGATAGGCGACCCGGACTATGCTTACATAAACTTTATAGACATATTTCTGGATAATTTAAAAAATTATGAAAGTTGGATAAAAAAATTATTTCATAACAACGAATCCCAAAGTAATCAGCGCTCATCCGAAATAACAAAGCCACATCGTCCGTGTAAGCCGCGCGGCGATCTCAGCCACTCAAAATAATGATTCACTTGCGCTTTCACAAATTACCATACGCGTGTGCGCCAATCCCCGAAAAAAAACGCTTCTTCCAGTACGCGAGCCGCCGAGTGGAAAAGAGATAGACGAGAGAGCATCCTCCTAATTTAATGCGCAGCTCGAGTCCCTCATAGTAAACGGAGCGCGCCGAGGAGGCCAAACAGCGATGCGCGCCTCTTGGCGCTAAATGGGAGCGATGTGGACGATGCCGCGTCTTTTTTTTTTGCTTGGCGAGTGGATGTATGCGCGTGGAATATTTTTTTTTTTTAAGTGTAGTTTGAGGAAGTGTGGTTGTGCAGTGGCAGAGACACTTTTAGTGCGTCGCGAGAAAGTTTCGGCGGGGAGATAAAGCCGTGATGGTGCTTGGGTCTTTCCTTTTTCTTTTTAAGGACTCGATATGCGAAGATGCGGATTGCGCGATCTTAAAGTGGAGTTTTTTTGAGAGTTGATTTTTTAATTTTATGGAGAGGATTAGTTTTATGAATTTTTGGAAAGATCGTCGAGTTTAAAAGAGCTTGGAAAGTTTTAAACAAATGAGAATGTTCTGACTTTCTTATTTTACTTGTTATAAAATAAGAAAGATATTTTGTATTAATAATTAATTAAGTATGTTATAATTTAATGATTTCAAGTTAAACGCAATTATAATAAATTATAAATGTCTTGTTCAAATGGATTTGTAGTGTTTAGGAAGTGAAATAAACTACTTAACGATTACGATTTCCATAAAGTTCTCTGCTTCCGTAAAATTATCTTTGCATTACACAAATCACTTATCTATGTACCACACTGCTTTAAATTTCCGCGGAATAACTCGAATATTTTAATCTAAAAATTAATTACAATCAATTTACTCATTACGCAAAAGAAATTAAATTAACTTTTTCCAACCTCGAGCTTTTATAAATCACGAGAATAATTGTAATTATCCTCCGCAATTTCAAAGGAGAAATGCCCACATTCTGCAGCATATTAAATTCCAATAAAACCCGTTTAATTCCCAATGAAAATTAGCTCGGCAAAGAAAGAAGGAATTTTAACGATCCCTCGGTCTCCAGTGTATCTCTCCCTCCTCGTCCAGAATCGCGCCGCTAAAATGAAAACGCATTTCCTGATCACTGAGCAAGCGCGTTCGCGTTTTATCATAATAAATCTCACACGCCGAGCGGGAGAAATGCAAAGTCCAGCTTGATTTATAAGCGGAAGTGCCGACATTTCTTCTGATCGGGATTTTTTCCCGACAATACCGAAACGCATAATCAGCGTAAATTTTCGCGCTCGGCGTGTCTGCTCTCTTTTTCTTTTATAAGCGCAAATTATCCGCCGGGTGAAAAATCAAGCGGCACCTGTATCTAGAACGGAAACTGCTCACGCGGCCTAAGCTCCTAATAATTCTAATAATTACCGTCGATAATTTTTCCCAGGCCAATAATAAGCGACGGGCCGAAAAACGAAAGTATTTTTTCCGCAGACAATGGGACGCAACCTGCTGGAGGTTGTGTAAATGAAGTAACGAAACTATTCTCAAGATCGTTAGGGGAGAGAGGGAGAAAAAAGTGAGGAGAGAGAGAGAGAGAGACGTCAGAGCGGGGAATAATAAAAAGGCCGCGCGCTGATGGTGCTGAGAAAACATCGCTTAATTAAGGATCAGCGCAAGT
This sequence comes from Eupelmus urozonus, assembly GCA_900480035.1. NCBI lineage: Eukaryota > Metazoa > Arthropoda > Insecta > Hymenoptera > Eupelmidae > Eupelmus > Eupelmus urozonus. The sequence continues at coordinate 152,150 of UELX01000015.1, forward strand.
CGCGCGAGCTCGTCTGGAGAAAGTTTTGCGATCTCCTGCTCCAGCTCCTTCCTTACTCCACGTGCTTCTAGTCTCTTTGTCTCCCGGGGCTTGTCCGTTTTCACACGATTTGCGCCTGCCGCGGGAGTCGTTAATCGATTAAGAATGAAAGTTTTTTGCGTCGTTGCTGGAGTGTGGCTTCTTTGGAGGGAATTTATTGGAGGTTAAGCAGGTGTTGAAGGGTTTGGTAGGGGGATCTGTATGGAATATCATATGGAATCTAATTATTATTTTATAAAGATTAATTAAAATAATTGAAAAAATATTTATTGCCGGGTTTACATTAGTTGTTAAAAACTGACTTTGTTCGGAAAAAAGCAAAACAAAAATTTAATGAATTTTTATAAATTGATTTTTATGCTAAAAATGTTGGTAATACGAATCAATATTTGTTAATATCAATCGTTTGAATAACATTTATTTAATTTAATAAATCTAATCTTGACTTCTATTTATGTAACTGATTTAACATTAATCAGCAATGTAGCAAACAATTGTTTAGTTAGTTAGTTTCTAATTGACGGTTTAACATCCTATTAATGCATAATTGAATGAAGATCTGTTATTAAGACTAATCTAAATTTATTTGAAAAATTTATTTTCTAAAATTTGAAATATTTCTATTCATTCGGTAAATACTCAGAAATGAAATGAAAAGTCTGAGCTACCAAGAAACTTTCTGCGCACAATGATAAACTTTCCTACTCATGCGGGGAAATAAGTTTCACGTAACAGTTTTTCAAGAAATACCTGGAACGAAAACAATTAGTTGTAATTTTTCGTACTCAACGTGCATAAAGAAAAAGTAAAAGTCACCTCAACCCAAAATCAACTCCATTTTCACCCATCCCATCAACTTGCTAATCCACCAATATCAATCAACTATTACATTCCTCACCGTAAAACTACCCACACCCACCTAAAAAATTCAGCCAGACATTTTCCACGTCCTCAAAACCCAGCCCGACAAGCCATCAACCTCACCGCAAAAAACCGCAGCGTCCGCGCCCTCGCTGAAAAGCTACTCGGTCCGCAATATCGCTTATTACAGCGGCTAATTAACCGTGCCAGCTGAAGTCGCGACGCTGACGAGAGAAAAAATCGCTGGGAACTGGGTAAAGTGCGAGCTCTGCTAGTGAGAAAAGCAATAATCGCGCTCGAGACTCTGGATGTAGGCGCGTGGAAGCGCTCAAGCGAAAACGAAATTTATCGGGAATAAAACCTTTCTTTTTCCCGTAGCGAAAATTACGATGGCCGATCGCTTTAAGTGACCGTTAGTGGGAGCTCGAAGTGCGATTATTTTGGAGATCTTGAGCGATTTAGAACGGTTGGATATTAGAGGTATATGGATTTTTTTTCGTGATATGGATCGGGTGTTATGGGCGTGAGTGATTTGAGTCTGATAACTGTGTTAGTAAAAGCGAAAGCTCAATTTATCGTTATATCTTTTGAGTTTCATTCAAGCGTTTTGAAGAACGGTCGTCTATTTTTTGGAAAGGATCGGTTTCGATTTTATTGAAACTTTCTACGCGTTTATTACTGTGTTTATGTGTTACTGGAGCTGATAAGTGACACGTTTTCCAGTAAATTAAAGCATAAATTATACCTGGATTAGTTGTTTTATAAACAGTTGTTTTTTGAAATTATCGTTGAATATTATCTTTCAAAGGCACGTAAAATAAGACTAATTATTCTGCAACCCTAATGAAGTTTCGAGAACTTGTCTATACTTAGCCATTTGAATCACATTAAAACGCATTACCAATTCAAACAAGACAAAACAAAAACAAACGAAAAACAGCTTACCCACAAGCAGCCGTCAATCTAACGTGAAGTAAAAAAGCCACATTACTTTCTACATTTTTCGATTAGTTTAGCGCATAATTAGCACAAAACTCATGGAACTTTTTTCTTTTTATTTCAAACGCCAGCTTCAAGGCTTTCACTGCAAGGTGAAAATACTTTATTTTATACTTTATACAATTAAGTTTTTTTTTTATTACGATTTGTCTGTTACTTGCCAATTATCAAAATCCGCAACGGTTTCTAAAGTTAGAAATATATGATTCTTTTTAGGGAAGACCACCAGACGTACCAGCCGACGGTTCTTTTCAAGAGAACGAAGCACCACAAAGGCTCGATATACTGTCTGGCCTGGACGCCGGACGGACAGCTGATGGCTACGGGAAGCAACGACAAGACCGTGAAGCTGATGAGATTCAACGCTGACACATCCAATCTGGAAGGTGAGCAATTTGCCACTGGTATATTTCGAAGTGTGCTTTTTTTTATTCTCTAACGGTTTACAAAACAGTTTTTAATGTTTATAAATGAAAATTACTTTACCTCGAACTAGTAGATGATAGGTGACACGTTTGTAGTAGATCGAGTCCATGTTTATTCAGACGCACATACTGCGACACATTTATATGATAAATGATAACTTTATAATTATCTTAATACTGCGTGAATTTAATAATCGTTTGGTATCTATTTATTGGAATTGCAGTTATTATATTTAATTATATTTAAATTAGATTAAATTAGATAATCGTTATGGCAACTAAAATGTAATAGTGACAACATGAATAATAAAAGGTTTAGACGTTATTAAACTTTTGCCGAAGTAACATCTACGCTATTTCAGTTATTCCATTACATAGAAAAATAAAAAGTTGTAATACATTTCCTCAAAATTTGTTTTAAAAAAATAACAAAATACAAACCATTATTAAACTCATAATTCACTAAGACCCCTTATGTGTCATAATTTTAAACAAACATCCGAACAAACAATGACCACCGATTCCTCGCGTTCATCGCCTTCTACATCCTCCAGGTATCCCACCCACCTCACCGAAAATTACTATTAAAACCAATATTAATCTTCTCCAATTCCCTCCAGGTCAAGAAGTCGAACTGACGATGCACGACGGCACGGTGCGCGATCTCTGCTTCCTGGAGGACACGTCGAACAAGTCGAGCCTGCTGATAAGCGGCGGAGCGGGCGACTGCAAGATATACGTGACGGACTGCGCGACGGGCACGCCCTTCCAGGCGCTCAGCGGTCACAGCGGTCACGTCCTTACCCTGTACAACTGGGGCGGCGCCATGTTCGTCAGCGGTTCCCAGGACAAGACGGTGCGTTTCTGGGACCTGAGGACGCGCGGATGCGTCAATATGATAACACCCGCCACCGTGCCCGGCAGCAGGGTAAGTTCAGATGGTTTTGTGGTGATGGAGGTTACCGATGTACTGTTTTACCGGCTGGGGTAGGTAACTAAGGGGACGATTTAGATGGATTTGACTTTTGAATTCTGTCAAGTTTAGGATTTATTGTATTTGGTGTAAGATGAATTTTTCTTAGGTTAATGAAAATATTTTTTTAATTTATGACGTCGATAAAACAGTCCGTTGGTAATATATAAGACTCTACAGGTTGTCTAATTGCAAGCTTAGATAGATTAACATCTGCTTTCTAACCACTTAGTAAAGAATTTATTTATTATTATTTTTCGTTGTTCAAAGAATTTTCAATAATTAATCTTAACTAACCACTTTAAGTAGAATACTAACTAAAGAATCGAAACTGACACGAGAGTTCTTTGAATGACCGTCATGAAGTAACAAGATTAACTTTCAGTATTGCTCGTCTGATTAGAATTTGATTCCTTTGCAGGTTGGCAGCCCGGTGGCCGCTTTATGCGTCGACCCGTCTGGCAGACTCCTCGTTTCCGGTCACGAGGACAGCAGCTGCGTACTTTTCGACATCCGTGGCGGCAGGACCGTACAATGTTTCAAGCCCCACGCCGCCGACATCAGGAGCATCAGATTTTCACCTTCGGCCTATTACCTCCTAACCGGCGGCTACGACAACAAGCTAGTTCTTACCGATCTACAAGGTCAGTATGGCTGTTTAATTTAGTTCAATTTTTGTAGATCTAGCCGGGATACCGTGACTCGGAAAGAATGTAAATTCCTAGTTTTTTTTTTTTTGCTAAAATAAAAAATCGATTTCATATTCTTTTCAAGTCATCTTACTTTCCCTGAAGGAATAAAAGTGAACCAAATTTCATAAGCGATCGTGGGTAACATTATCTAATTTATTTTTTTTTATCTTGCAGGTGACTTGACAATGCCTCTACCAAGCGTAGTCGTCGCTCAACACCAAGACAAGGTCATATCGGGCCGCTGGCATCCGACGGAGTTTTCGTTCCTCAGCACCTCCGCGGATAAGACAGCAACGCTCTGGGCGCTACCGCCAGTTTAAGCCCGATGCGCTTCACGCCCTTCGTTTCGTTATTGTAAATCTTGAATAATTATTTTCGTTGACAGCCTTGTTTGTTTTCTTTTTTTTTTTTCGTCGCGATTTTACAATTAGAGATTTATATATAAACATAAGAAAAAAGACGAAAAAAAAAACACAAAAAGCTACAATGTGTGATACAAAAAAAAGAAACAATTTTTGAGCGCTTTCAAAGCGTACGATATTACATTTTGAAGTTTTTTGCAAAGGGGAATTCGTTTTCTGTCTTTGTTGAGGATGATGCTACCTTTCTACAGAGCTTTTCAAAAAGAAATTTCTCAAAATTTTTCGATAACTGTTGACGAGGTGTCGCATGTTCGATGATATTACTGTTTTTCGTAACCTTGTTAAATTTATTATGTTGACCCTATGTAGATTATGGTGATACTGTGAGATAGATAAAAGTAAAAAGTACTTACCTTAAATTGTATCTGTAAATTGGAGCTTGTTTTACAGTTATTCAATTTGCTAAAAACATTTTTAAATCCTTGGTAGTAAAAAAAAATAAAAGTTTATTGAAAAATATTTTTCATTATTTATTTTATTAAATGTTAATTTTATCTTTCTCATAGTAGCTTTCTCTAGGGTATACTGACCTCAACAGTTTTGGAAGTACATTTGAAATATTAAATGATACTTTTTTAGAGTTTGTTTTATCTAAACTGCTAAGCAACTTTTATACGCTTCACTAATTTTGTATATAATTCAGAATTGCAGGAAAATTAACAAATTGATGTTAACAAATAAAAAAAAATGTAATAAAAAAATGCATCATCGAAAGGAATACAGCGATATTTGAAAGTGAAATAACCTTCGATCTCGCTCGCTGATTAACCATGACCAATTATACAAACTTTACTAGCGATTTAAAACAAATTCACTTATGCAAAAGAGGAAATATATTAAACAAGAAAACATATGTGACTGATAGATTATCGCCAAGCAGAATTGTTCTACAATATAAAAAAATTATAAAAAAATCTGTCAACCCTAACAGAAAAATTTTGAGTATTTTTATCTTAGTATAAAATGATCATAATCGAATATAGCCTTTCTCCTTTACGTAATTCAATAAATGGTTACAAATGAATATTTTTATAATCATCACTAATAATTTAGATTTTGAATAAATATTAAAGGTCTGATCATTTCTGCCTATGTATTATTGAATTTTTCTGTAAAGGGTATAGTTTTCGGAATGGTTACAGCTGAAACAAAATGAAATAAATTTATCCGGCAAAATATACGCACGTCAAAGAGACGAGAATCATAAGACTGGTTGGTCGTAATCTTTGATCGAAGCAGGACAATTTTTAAGTATTTCGATGACAAGGTTTAACAATCACTCTTGTTTTAAAGAGCTTGGCACGGTTAATAATAATCGATATATACTCATCCAAAATCCTTCTATGTCTCACGTACACTAATATTGTTTGTAATCGTCATTAATTATTAAATAATTAATCGATCAATTTATTCCGCATGTAAATATGTTAGCGCTTAGGCTTAAGGAACGACTAAGGCGATGATTAAAAAGTACATACTTGTGTACAGAGTAAACAGGCGTATCGTTTCGAATAGAAGAAGCCTATTTTACGTTCGATTCGGTACGTCATTTTGAGGAGTATATTAGTTGCGTAATTGTTTACTAAGTCAAAGTTTATTATTTTTTCTCAGTTTATTATTTTTCGAGATACACTTTCCCTTGTTCATTTGTATACGATTGTAAAACAGGGAAGTTAATTTTCTTGAAACGAATCTTTTTATAGCGTTATAATATGATTGATAAATAATGTTATAGTTAAACAAAAAGAATAAAGATATTTGTTAACAAAAACAGGAATAGTTATCTTAAACGTATTAATAAAATACTTGCTTGAAATAAGAACTAATAATGAGAGTAGGTAATTTTATTTACAGTAAGTGCAAATCATCGATTTTCACTAACAGCAGTTGTTAACATTCTTTGAACATTTTGAACATTTTTCTTATTATGTAATCGATTTATAGGTTGCATAAAGTAAAAGTTAAATTGGTTCGTCGATTATAGACTGAACGTTTTGTTATTACGCGTACTTTAGTGGCCTTTGGTTTTCTAACCGCTTCGGATTCATTGAGTTTAATTAGTATGTAGTTTCATAATTTGTTTACTTCGAGTTAAAATATTTACGCCAAATCATTCGTAAAACGTAGAGTATTGTACACGTAGGTTAATAACAGTATACAAACGTAAACATTCACGACCGCTCGTATGTACGCGTAAAAAAGTATCCATGAACAAAAAGTATAAAAATTAATATAAAAAAAGAAAAAAGTGACTATGTAAGCTGACACTTATCGTGCTCTCGCATATAAAGTCTTTAATGACTTTTACACGAAGAAGAAGCGAACAATATCGTACTGGAGAAGAAAGTACAAAAAAATGAGAACCAGAGAAGCTAACTGCGAGATCACAAGTAATTTTTAAAAGAAGTAAATATTATTATATATAATCCGTTATAATCTACAAAATCATTATCATCAAGAACATACGTAAAATGTTAAGGGATTTACGGATACTAATTGTTTTCTGCTTTAAAATATGCTGATGATTGTAACGAGATCTGTTTTCGGGTACATCAGTATTATAACTCTGCTGTACTTAAATCTATAAAAATGCTGAACAAACCGGCATCTCAATTAGTGTCCGAAAATTCCAAAAAGAAAAAAAAATAAAAAAAAAGATATTACGAATCATAGAGCGAGAATCAATATATGGTGTAATCGAGGGACTATTAATTTACCTCCGATAATTCAGTCACACCTGACGATCAAAGCGCTGATTTAATTTTTTTACGAGTGACGAGAGTATGAGAGCGTGAGCTGCTCCTTCCCTTCATCAGGGACAGGCTGTTAGAAATGAAAGAGAGAGAAAGAAGCATCCTCTTTTTGCGTAGCAATTTGTCGTGCCTTCTGTCGTGGCTGCTTTCGGCGATTTGCGATTTATTTTTGTATTTTGATGCCCCTTCCTCGTATCCTCCCACACGCGAGAGCGCACACATGACCATCCGTATCGCCAAGAAATCACATCGGCCTCCTGGACTCTTACTCGTCTACCTTCCATTTCTTCTCTTCCTCAGAACGTGAATAGAAAAAAGGAACGAGTCGTTCAATGAGATGCACGAAAGCACATGGTGTGTAAAATTTTCGTTGTGGAAGTACACTTTATAAATACCGTGGAAACGATCGTTGGAGGGAAGATGCATAAGAGAAGACGAGTCATTCATCGCAAGATTATCGTATCGCATTGCATGGACGACTGTATGTCTTACAACTTTGTACTTTTTCTGTAGATATGACATCATATGTAACATTATCACATTTAATTTAAACAATAAAATTTACGTTATTAAAACTAATAATTTAAATGGGTCTTAATTTTTAATCATAATAAAAATAATTTTACGTTTATTCGAGCTTATACGTATGTAACTAAAACAATTGCAGTAACAATAACTGATCAATTCTGAAAGTTTATATTTATAAAAATTATCAAATTATTATGTTATTTTATTATATTTTACGTTGTTTATTTATTCTAAATTTAATTTTAGTATAAATAAATAAACATAATTGTCTAATCTTTTGTTAAGTCATACTGATACCAACATTGCATTGTTATTATATATAATTTAACAATAAAAATAAGAAAACAAGTGAAACTCTAGCAAACATATTTATAATCAAAATCACAATAAAATTAAGTTCAATATTATATGTGCTTGAAAAAATACAGTAGTGAAACTTAGTGTACCATTTAATTCTGAAGATCAGTATATAAAATTAAATACACAGTATTCGGACAATTCAGAATATGGATAACTAAGAGTACAATGTTAAAATTTCAGAAGCATAGACTATTTTTTGTTCGCGAAGAAGCTCTCGTCGATTTTCAAATCGAGCAAGCTAAGGAAAATGTTTTATTTGATCAATGACTGTTCTGAGAATTTTGAGATGTATTTGAATAAATTAAGCAAGATGGATATTTTAACTTCTTTACTAAAGCTTAAAACACTAATGCAAAAATACAGCATTTTGCACATACTTAACAGGTATGAGAAATAGACTTTTGCACACAGTGTTCCAAAAATTATATTTTTGCATCATTTTTTTTTTCATTTTTCTGATAATCTAAAATATCAAAGTTTTTCTATTATTAAACATGTGGAAATTTAAGATTATATTATTCCAATATAATCCACTATGCAGGAATTAGAACTATTTAAAATATTTTGTTACAAAATATATTTTATTTATTGGAATACTTAATCTAAAATAATCAAAACGAATTTAAATAATCGAAAAATGTTTATTTAAATCGCATACATAAATTAAAGTAAATGTAACAAGACATTTCTTATTTTATAGTAAGTATCCTTTCAAATACTACTAAAATTTATTTTTTGTAATTACTAGGTACCTGTTAAAAAAGTAAAATAATTATAATTATAAATATAATAAATAATTTTGAGATCAAGGAAAAGTTTTACAAATTAGAAAAACTTTTCTTTGAAATTAAACAGCAAATTTTGATTGACATATTTTATTAAAAAAAATAATATCAATAATGATAATAACAAATAATAGTCACTTATAATACATAATAACAGATGATTGCAATGAAAGAGACTATATATAAATCATAACTTTATAAATATATAGCTATATCGCAAAGTATCTTATGTACACATTTCTGTAAGATTAAGATCTGACACTTAAAAAAGACAGAGAAAGATTTTATTAAAGTCTCGTTTTAAAGCCGTTGTACCGCGACTTTAATTTCATAATAAATTATTTACACTTTAATTTATACCATTGATAATTTTTTACTTTTCAACTTTTGGTCACGAGTTAGATTTTTAGTTAAATCACTTCATTGACTTAAAAAGTATGAAAGATTCCCACACATTTAACTAATGAATAAAAAACAATATCTTTTCACTTAAAAATAAAAATGAAATATCTTGTCTCTCTTGCGTAACGTATGCAATCAATTATGTACATTTGTTATCGTACATTAATTTTTATTTTTAATTTTTCTAACTTATTATATTTTATTAGACACAAATGAAAAATGTAGTTGAGATCACAAATAAAAATGCAGGCTTATTCTTGATAAAATCTATGCTCCACAGAAATAAGAAAGTAACGCTACTTTTCCTCAAAATAAAATTAATACTGGATTTTAGATGTTTGAATATGCTGTAATAAAAGTATTTTTACTCTTACTATAGTGCTAGAAGTATTTTACTGGTAAAAGACTCACAGTTATAGTCAGAGATGAATGAAAAGTTGTGAAAATGAATCTTTGCTGTTGAGAAAAAACACAATCTTTAACTAAAATAACCAAAAAAAATAGCTAAATATGCTTATAATTTGGCTATTTTCAACTGTTTTTTCTTCAGCAGAATTTTGATTACAATAAGCATGAAGCCTCTACTAACTTTTGTTAAAATAATTTCATGACTGCAAAGAGAGAAAGATGGTAAAAATAGAAATAATTTAAAGTATAAATAATTAAAAATTTTCGCATTTACAAGAAGTTTTATCAAATATCCGTAACCTTTCTTAAAACATAAGAAAAGTGTTACCGCCTTAAATAGAAAAACATTTTGCAGTAATTCTTACGATGAATTGTCGTCAAATTTTATCAAAATCGAAGCTTTGAAATATGAGCCATAACCTCGTAGTAATTTCTGTTTTTTAATACTAAATATTCATTAATTTTAGTATTAAAATGAGCAGAAAGGTAAAGAGGCTAAAATTTCATTAAGAAAATAATAGTTCAATATTACATAGCTTCAAAACGAAGCAACCCGACAAAATAATCGAAAAAAATTATAGCAATAACCGCAGCAGCAATTGTACTTATCACTTCCATTCACAGCAATACGGAAAAAGTCAGCGACTCATCTCCATACGATTTACGATTCAACAATCAATATCCAATAAGTACCAATTACAAATCTGGCATTACATTTGAGACTGCGAGCCTATTCACATGCCGCGCAGAGTCACACGCTCATCACCGTTTTCTCTCCTTCTTAATTCCACTCAATATTCCTAAGTCCTCTTCGGGTATCAACGGTATATACCGCGTCCTCGGATCGTTCTTCCTCTCGTACACGTATGGGAAGACGATCGATCGCGCTTTCTTCTCGTCGACCTCGATCTTCTCGAGCTTCGGTGGCTCTGCCTCCAAGTTCACTAGGGGTATGAATTTTCGGTCTTGATCCTTGTTGCCTTCGGAGGCGTTATTTGATGATTTGTCTTGACTGTTGGGGAGATTAGAGGACGCCGATTTGGAGCTGTCGATGAGGGGCACCCAGGCGTCGATTTTCGTTTCGGGGACTTGATCGGTGCCGTTGCTCTTAGGGGACCAGCTGGCGCCTCCTTCGCTTATCCATTCACCTGCAAGGTAGATTATTATAGAATTGAATTTTAATAGAATTGTAATAAAAGAAGAAATTTTTTAATGTTTCTGACGAGATTTTAATCAGTTTTTTGCCAAGGCCTTAATTTTCTCTGCTTTGGTAAACCTTACCTTCAATTGACTTCTCTTTCCTACTGGCGCCTTCATTCTGTTGATTCTCCAGCGGCATAACCGATATGGGAAGCCAGTCATTACTATCTTTGTTAGCAATCGTCGCCTCCTGCTGGCCAAAGTTCCTGGCGGTCGAGCTAGCTATGATTTCCTGCTTGTAAACGAAACCATCAGTCGAAGCTTTCACGACGCTTCTGATCGTCGTGCTGCTACCGCTCGTTTCCTCCTCGAATTCAATGTAGTACTTAGTACGACTATCATTGCTGTCACCGATCTTTCTGCCGGGCTCTTCTTCCTCCCGACTGCCAAACAGATTACCTACAAGAACACACATATGGTTAAGCAATTTCTTAAATGATTTCTTCTTTTCATAAACATATATACATATAATCACGCCTTACCTAACGGTGGGAAGTACTTGGGCCTATCCGACCTCCCCCCACCTATGAAGCTCGGAGTGTACTGGGAGATGAGTGGCAGCAGCGTCTGCCTGGCGTATCTCTCAGCCTGCGCCAGTATCCCAGCCAGCCTCTCGGGCAGGAACTGCACGGTGAAGCCCCGCGACGACGGCGACTCCTCCAGCATCTCGTGCTTTCTGTCCTCCATCACCTGCTCGCTTCCGGCTGCATTCCTCGAGCTAGGTAAACCGTCTTGTCTCGTGCCTCGTGGCCTCAGCACTGGCTCTTTGATTTCTGGTAATTTGAGCGAGCGTCCGGTTTCCTTCTTTGTGCCGAGGCGCAGAATGGCTTCTTCCGAGGAGGAGGATGAAGAAGAGGTTGGGTCGTCAGCGGAGCTGATGGTTATGGCGGATAGCTGGAGACCACTGCTTAGGCTGCCTCGGTTTAGGGAGGAGGAGGAGAAGCCACGGCCGCGCTCGGTTAGCTCGTTGTCCACAGAGTTCGAGTTGCCGTCGGCCAGATCAGCAAGAGACCAGGGACTTGAGACGCTCTGGAATGGTGAGGAGAATGAGAATTGATTAGATTATTAAGTTTTGGGGGAGAAATTTGGATTCTTTGCGCTTAACGAATACGTTTAAAGATGAAGTAACACTTTTGAATTTGTTAATTTACATTTTCTTTTATTTCAGAGACAATGGATCTATACAATTCTGAATATTTATATTAAGCATGCACCGAGAAAAAAGTGCCTTACACGGCATCGATAATTTAAGCCATCATCAAAAAATGCTTAAGTTAAATTCATTTATTCATCCACTCATAAATGATAAAAGATTGTCATTGATAAATTGTAGTTGCAAGATTGTATTTAAAATAAAAATTTCACATACCGGATAATTCTTGCTATTATTAGAGTTGTCCACGTATTCCTTGGAAACGGCCTGTTTAGTCTGCTCGCCGTTCTGATCTTTGGAGAACGGACCTAGGCCCTTTTGCGGCACCTCATTCGCAAAGCTGTCTTTTCCTTAAAACAAACCAAAGACCAACCAATCGTCAAAAACCCTCGAATCTCACAACATCCAAACATCTAAAAATCAACTTACCACCGAAACTTTCGTAATTCTGCTCCTTGGTAAACGGACCAATACCTAGGCTCGGTTGTTTGGTGCTTTCCTCCTTAACCAATGGTGGCGGAAGTAATTCAGGCAGTTCATCTTCGATGCTGGTCGAATTATTGTCCAGCTCAGGTGGCACACTGCACTCGCCTGGGTAGAGCGGCAGGAAAACCGACTTGCCGGATTCGAGGATCAGACCACGTTTACAGACCGCGTAGACAGCACCGTAGCTGTCGATCACCGAAATTTTGTCGACCGCCCAGCTGACCAGTCCCGAGGAGATCCAGCCGCTATAGGCTGTGTACTTGATCTGTAAGAGGAGGAGAAGTAGTAAGCTTATGGATAGGTCAAGTACTAGATAGTGGGAGGATGTGGAATTTGATGGTTTACCTCTATGGCTTCGAGATTTCCGAGGGTCGGATGTGGTACCACGATTTTCTGGAGGATTGCGCCGACATGCAGCTCCTCGTCGTCCTTCTTCGTCATCGTGAAGGTCTCGTTCATCGAGCCTTCGGCGATCAGGCTCACCTGGAGCTTGCCGTAACTTTTCACTGGTCTCTCGTGCCTGCTATTAAAGACTTTTATCTAAACAAAACAAAATTAAACAATAAGTCAACTTTGCAATACTGAATTCGATAATTTTTTTCTTTAATCGTAAACTTACTTTGTACTGATGAGCGCAGAACGGCTCCTCATCTCGAGTGACGAGATAGAGCTGACCCCTAGCTGGTGACTTGTCGCTATAGAAGCCCATGTCACCACAGGGCTGACCGTCTGGATGGGATCCGCAAGGAAAACATTCGCCCTTGATGAGCCCATCGTACCCGGCTTCACAGGGGAAGGCAGGAAAACGGCATTTGGGGCTTATCGAGTCCGTGAATAGTTTGTAGGCTCGACGGTGGTTGCACAGAGAGCGGCCCTCCACTGGACTCGCTGTTGTAATATAAAAATTTATGTTTATGCATGACTAGGATTTTTGGTAACTACCTTACTATTTTACTGAATCTACTCTACAGAAAAATTTTGCAACGCGCCAGCAATAATTCAACCTCGTCGAATTAACATACCAGCGCATTTTAGAAATCGGAATCACGCTAATCCCCTATAGAACCCCTCACAAAAAACCCAATCCCAAATCTCAACTCTGAAAAAAACCGTCGCAATGCAAAGCGTAACGGCGCGAATAAAGAACGCACATCTCCCGTCCGGAGCGTATATAAACGACCCACTTTCGAGCAGCTGCGTGTGTGGGAGGCAGCGCGCGGCTCGCACATGCGAGTGAAACGCGGCTTTCTAATCGACGGCCGCGCGCGCGACACATATCGATCTTTCGGCCGAGCGCGAGAAAGTGATATGCCAGCCTGAAAGTCCCGAGCTCCGCTGTCGAAAAATTAACGGAGTGTATTTTGACTGGGGCGATTGGATAATTGGAGAGCGGCGGGTTTGGTTGGTGAAATTTACGAGCGAGTAATGTTTTGATAAGGACTAGAATAGACTTTGTTACGCTTGGAATAGAGTATCGTAACAGCTGGTGTAAGATTCGCGAGGAATTCGTAGATTTACGCAACCGAAATCGCTTGCATGGACTCACCCCAAATTATATCACTGACGGCGCCTACGAAGAGATTCGAACAGCCGGTCTGCATGCGTCCACCGTTCGGGTAGAAGTCGACGTGTCCCATGGGCTGCCAGGAGCCAAGGCCACCAAGAATCAGCTGCTCGCCATTGCTGTGGATCACATCGACAAACTTGGCATCTGTAGCGTCGAGTCTGGCTCGAGGATCTTGGGCCTCGAACAGAGGGCCCGCAGGATCTAGACCTGGAATCGAACGCGCGTCTGATTAGTTATTGTAATTTTCATTTCGTTTAGAATATTCCAGAAGCAATGCAGCCGCTTGTTAGATCGTGCACGCGTCGGGTTTCAAAACATTAGCGCTCGGCGAGCGCCTACCAATGTGTATGCTCATTAAACTTTGTCTCGCGAGCGAGCGCGAAGTGAAAACCTGATAATAAGCATAATAAACGCGGATAAGCTCGCGCAACAGCGAGTTTCGCTGCGTGTTCGAGTATTTTTAAGAATTCGAAGTGGAAATCGGCGAGCGGCTACGAAAAGTGCTTGGCTGACCGGTCGACCTTGCGACCGTTTTGAGTTCGCGTTCGCCTTTTATTTGGATGTTTTACAGAGAAAAAGAGGTTTGAGTGGTAGAGATGAATGAATGGAAATTTTTACATGCTTGTAAACTTTAAAAAGCTATTACCGATTTTAAAAAACCAAGAAATTGTCACTTTTACACAACTTGTAACATTGAGGTGTCTTTAAACGCTAAAGCTCAGCATTCAAACAGAAAATTACGGTAATAAAGTCCTCACAACCATCCCAGTAAATTTAAATACCATACCACGCTAGCATCAGCACCCTTCAAAGCACAAATTAATTACACGCCTCAGCTGCATCCCGGCAATAAAACGTCCATTCGATAACACACGCTCATCAGCTCACTTCACAGCTGACCAACGCGCGGTTGAACGATCGCTCGATGAATTCCGCTCGCTCGAGCGATCCTCTCCGCTCATGCATTATTTACGATGCCGCGCGTAAACGCGGATGCGCCGGAGAAAAATCTTGCTACTAAGGATTTTCTCTCCGGTAAATTTTGAGGAAATCACGATGGATGGATATTTTTTTCCAGAGTGCGTGGATCGTTAGAGACTTTCGAAAACTACGCTGGAGGAATTCCGCCGGCGGTTAGTGTGGTTTATCGCTGATTTATCGGTGAGATGCGGAGATAAGGAGGCAGGATCGATGGTGTCGCGAGCTATTTAGTTCAGTAATTAATTTTAGGTTTCTAAGTTTCTATTGCGGTTCGTTCTATTTTGGTTTATTTGAAGTGCTTGAGAGATAGAGAATCTAAATTTTTTTCTTTTTTTAGGATAAGGCAAAATTATTTTATTGTAATGATTTGATGCTGTAAATAATTGCTTGTTTAATAATTCTTAATTGTGAATAAGAGAATTGAGGTCACTTATTTTCTCATTCTCTAAGAAAACATGAATAGCGTAATTACAACAAAACATATGAGAGTCAGCCTGGAAATTTGTATTCCGCTTGTCCCACCATGTTCTGATATTATCTACTTTAAGTAGTTTTTTCCGAGGTTGGCAAGACGACAAGCTTACACGGTATAAAATCTCGAGTCCCCTCGACAATGAAAAAAAGAAAGTATATTCAATTAACTTTTATTAAACAAAAAATAATAACATGCAATTATTTGTGTAAACTTTCAAATAAAAAATTATTTAAAAATATTTTATTAATATTAAATTAAAAATAAACGATCAGGAAAAAAAAAGAAAAAAGCGAGAGTTCAAGAACGTCAAAGCATTGCAAGTAAAAAATATTTTACGTAAGCGAAAAAACCACCGAGTCACACTGCAGTTCGTTTAAAAAAAATTGTATAATTATCTTATTAACCACTTATTAAATTTATTCCAGCATCAAATAAAAAAATAAAACATTAATTTAAAACTATCACTCACCCGTGATCCTGGACACGTTTCCGAGCTCAGCGCCCGCAAAACCAGCCACATGCGCTCCCAGACTGAAACCGATCATATGGATCTTCTCGAGCGGTACGTTCAGACTTCGTACCAGCTTAGCCAGTTGTCGGCCTACCAGCCGCGTGTTCGCTGCTGCTCTCACGTAGTTTGGTACCGCGCTGCCTGGACCCCAATCGACGCATACTGGAAAATAATTAAATAGCATAAGTTTTTTAATTCGTTTTGGATTTGATCTTAGAATTGTAAGTGATTGTTAAGTACTCCAATTTGAGCTTGTTAATTTAATCTTTTCACTGCATGAGTGTTCTGATTGCTACTATCACTTAAAACTCATCTAGTTGTTAAAATAGATGACGGTTGTTAAAATTTCAAACTCCTTATCTTGAGATTGAATTGGAGGAGATTAGTCGAAAGGAGTGGCGACTTCTATCTTCGAATTAGAAGGGGAACTGTCTATAAGATTTGCATTTTAATGAGCAACGACTGTACAGCAGACGTCTTAGACATACTAAAGATTTTAAAGTATAAGTGAATGTGTATGCGCGAAGTAGGATGAATGTTTGTTCCGTTAAATGCAATTAACTTTTAGCGTCTGTTGCCATAATTTCAGTACTTTACATTATCTACATAAACATATTCATAAAAATTTAAAAGTTATTTAAATTAAAGTATTTTTTATTAAAGTATAAATTATTAGAATCGCTAGCACCAGAAGTAGAAGAATAAATTATCTTATACAGCATTTTTATTGTGTTCTAATTTAGGTTTATGTCTTGAATATAAAAAAGTCTTTGTTCGCGAATTATAAATGTACGAGCACGCTGATGTCGTGATAATAAAATTCTGTAAATGGAAGAAATAAACCGTGAAAAACTTGATAAATTAATAAAGCCCCGTTATACGAAAATTAGTCAATGAACGTAGAAGCGGTTCTTCTGGTTTTGATGCGGGCCATTGTGAGGTTGAAATTTGCATTTGTATAGCCGCTAATTGTCTGTGAATTAGGTTTTCCATGGACGAACTTCAATTGGAGCGTGGCGGGATTAAAATGATAGTAACTATGTATTATACATTCGAGGAATATGAATAAAAAATGTACTATGTATCCTGCGAGTGCTCTTCTATGCAAACCAAAGAATTTAGAGCCTTAAATAATTTTGTAGTCAAGAATCGACTTTTCATTTAATTTTTATTGGCCATTTAAGTCTTGAGTGATTTAAGCAACCTAAATACCCAAATTTTTCAAGTCAGAATGAAATACACAATAAATTTAGAAAAACACGACATTTAAAAGTGGAATAAAACAAAATTCAATCTAAAATGTCAAAACGACTACCTTATTGAAAAACATTTTTATCACACTGATGACCCACAATACGCAATCTTAATTTATCGACTATCTCTAACCCAAAATTCAAATTAATCCCAAGCCTTCATACCCACTCAAAACTTAAAATTACCAAAACTAAAATAAAACCCAATCAACAACCTAGATCAACGAAAAATTTTCCCAAACTCACCTATATTGCACTCGATCACAGCCATAAGAGCGGAGCGCATCTCATAAACCCAAACGTGATCACAGCTGGATCCAAATCCATGGACAATAACCTTGGTAGGCAAATCCGGATCGATGGCGTTATTAGCTTTATCGGTGATGCTTTCAGCCGGTACCTCCATGGGAACCGAACGCGCCTTTCTGCTGCCGTACACGAAGAACCTGTAAATTTGGTGCGTGATAAGTTAGATAATTTGAGGATAACTGTATTTCTGTTTGGGCGATCAGGTGTTTTGAACCTTTAGTCCAAGTGTTTTTTTCTTAAGTTGCTTCATCTATGGGTTGGAGAGATGGATAGGAGCGAAAAAAACGGTAGAAATAAATTTTAATTAGCCATTTGCGTGCTTCGTGGTAATTTAACTCGTAAAGTGCACTTTTTATTTCGTTTCGAGCAACTTACGTACTGTCGGTCAAGCGATGATGATGAACCATAAAAGCTTCGCGGTCACTTTGCGTACACACTATATTCAGTGGTTTTATAGCTACATGCTAATCAGTGGGTTTTGAACTTTGGAATAAATTACGCTCCGTTGGCATCAAAAGATAAAACGCGCGCTAAGAACATCTCAATATACATTAAAAAAAAAATAACATTCCGACAATTATTCCGTTACTTCCGTTAATAATGTCACAAGCAAAATTAAAAATCACCTGGTGCCGACTTCCTTGGGCGGCGAGGGCAGCATCTCCAGGTAGCTGAAGGGCCCGGTGTCTTCGAAGCAGCCGACATCCTCGTAGCAGACGCGCGAAACTTCGCGCTTCGCCCTGTGATGTCGCCGATGTCTTTTGCTTTCCCATTCGCTCATAGACTGGATCACCGAGCGGAAAATGACGTCGTCGTTTCGCTCGTCGATCGACTCGTCGACCAGCCTGAGCTCGTCCGGCGTCGCCACCACATCGTCAACTGTAAAAGGTAAAGGTGAGAATTATAGGCTTTGGTTAGGTTTGCGATTGTATTTTGCGTATTTTTTGATGTTTCATAATAAGGTATGATAGAATTTATGTTTATAACGCGATGCTTTTAATGGAGCTTTGTGGACAAACGGACAATCTTAAATTAATGAATATAACGTTACTGTAAATGTTAATTTAAAGAGGAAAGATTAAAAAGGAATGATGATTGCATCTAATCATACATAGTATCGTGTCATCAATTTAAAGACGAGCTGAAACACGTGACGATTAATCGACAGCAATCCTCTTCTTTAAACAGCTCAAATCTGTCAGATAATCACTCTTCCGTTAACAAACCATTCGTGACAGCAACGACTCACTTACTTCCATCACCTCACGTGACGATTATCGCCGAAACCCATCCTATACCTTCCTTGTAACGAGAATTTAAAAAGCCGAATGAAAAAAAAAGAACTCGGCTATAATCGATCGATCTACTACAGAAATTGTAACAATCGCGTAATCGATCATCTCGGATCGACCCATCGATCAACAGCCCCGCCCGTAAGAACAATGGATCAGCCATTATCGTATAAGTGCCCATCCGGGCTACGCTCGAGGTTAACGGCACCGTTATTGCAATCGGCATGCCGAGCTAGGACCGGCGATGAGGCATTATACGCCCGGCGCTCGACCCGATAAAATCCCACTAGCCCACTGACACATCGGCGCGCCGGTTTTGACCGCGGCGAAGGTCGGGGATTGAGGTTCGACTTTCGGATTTATCGAGACGAGGTAACGATTTTTTTGTGTGTCTTGATTAATTTTGGTTATTATGCAGAGTCCGTAGTGTTAGTTTTAAGAGGTGTAATGTATGTAAGTACGGTTACCGATTTATTAAGGTGAGAGAAGATATATGAGATTATTTGCCGGGTTTCTTAAAGCGTGTTTGTGTTTGTGCACGTGCTTTTATGCGCTTTTGTACGCACGTTCGCGCGGAATAATTATAAAATAACTGCATACGTGATTTCTTCATTTTCCGAAAATATTTATACAGTTTTGAATTAAGTGGGTCACGTCTTAATTTTCCATTCTGATCATTTACATGGTAAGCTTTTTCATTTATTAAACTACAAGTTAACTGTTATCTTATGTAGCCGTTTAATTAAAACAATTATTATCATGTACCTAAAACTACAAGCATTACTTCTCGCTACGAAGTAGTTACAACATTAGTTTTCTCAATATAAAAATTAATAACAATATTTCACATAATTCCATCCCGGAAAATCCAAATTTCACATCACACTCAACTAAATCCGGATGGCGAAACTACAGGGAAAATCCAGATACTAGCATCCCACGCTTCGAACCCCAGTGAACTTTCCAAACGTCCCACCTCACATCCAAATCATCACTCCAAATGATCGCGCAAGGAACCAATTATTATTTAACGCTTTTATGTAAAAAGGAAGTGAAAGACGTGAGTCCGCGCACGCAGTCGCGCAAAGTAAACACGATAAAAGAAAATAAAGTCGACTCGACGCGGCACCTGCGCCGTGAATGTCAATGTTTAGCGCGCGGATTATTCAATCCTGATTTCTACGCCCCCGAAAATGGACGCCTACATGCTTTGTCACTTGGTTACGAAACTAATACGATTGTGCGTAAGCGTCTGTGTGTGGGTGTGTTTATGTGTTGGTACTCGAGAGCTATACTTGAGGAGAAATTTTTTTTCTGCCGACTTTCTTGATTTGTATCGCGGGGGGCGATGAACGTGCGGGTGAGATCGGGAATTTTTGTGTGGGCGTTACGCAATTTTTAGGCCGGCTTGTGTGCGAAGAAAGTGACGCTTGCGCGATTGTTACTTTTTTTTTTGTCGTGCGGGTATAGGTGTTGATTTTGCACTGGTGCTCAGGAGTGAAAAGGATAGTTAGTTTGAGAAGGCTGGGATTTTTTTGACGCGGGTAAACAGAGTGAAGTGGAAACGTGAAAGTGGATATTAGATGGTTTTTGCAGAGTTATTGAAAACTGCCGGGTAGACTTTTAAATTAGCGATTTTTACGTATTTACTCAGGTGGCTTTATGCTTTATTGAAATGAGGCGTAAAAATGCATGGTATATATTAGCATAAAAAACTGATCCTCGTGTTCGTAACGTCGATTGACAACTTCATTAACGCACTCGTAACTTCACTTCTAACGCAATATCTCCATATACTGTACAAACTTCACGAGTAATTTCTCATCAAAAAATAAACACTTATCATCGCTAAGGACGTCACAAGAAAACACATAATACCAGTAATTTCAAAAAGCGAAATAATTTCATCGAGAAAACGACCAGCTTTTCCATTGCAACCGATCCCCGTAATAAAAGGTCTCAAGATCGGCCCCCGCGGGGATGAATCGCCGAGGCCGTAATTCAAGATGCTATAATTACACCGCGGCTCGCGCGAGAAATCCAGAATCATGTCGCAACAACTAGTTCAATCACCTCTCCGCGGCTGGAGCGAACAAAAAAAAATGTGTCCCGACTTGATTTCACGTTTCCACGATTTCATACGCTCGGCCCGAATATTATATTCGAGGCGACGCTCCTGATACCTACATTTCAGCCTGTCGCCGCCTCTTGTAATGCTGTAATTCTGGAAGAGTGTATAGCTGGTTCTTATCGTGAGTCTGGGTTGGGAAAAATTGAACTGGATGGTTGGAGGTTGGGGAGCTGTTTTCCTGAACTGTGTCGCGCTGGTTTCATTAGCGGAGATATACTTTGGCGAGTTAAATGTGATGGATGTGTCGTTGGCGGTGTTTAGCTCGTGCTGGATCGTAGAGGAGTGTTATTAGGAGGTGAGGGAGTTAATCTTTGGAAAATTTAATTTTAACTTGGAGGCTGGGAATGTTTTTGCGTGTTAAGTGGGTGATTGGTGCGTTTCGTTGGGTTTGTGGAAAAATGAGTCATTTTCTTTAAATGTTATATGAAAATAATATGCGTGAATGCCATATTTTGAAATGAGATTTTTTACATTACTTCTTTTTATGATAGCCACGTGAGTTTATAAAAGCTGTCAACGGTGGTTAGTTATTAACTGTGTGCTATAAACCTATGTCCTAATGACAAAAGAATATTTTATTGCAGTTGAAAAGAAAATTTTATTGCAGTCTTATGGAAATTTATGATTCTGAGGAAATAGTTGACAAATCCAACTATTATCATTAGCTTCTTCTTTATATAAACAATAATAAAGGCCATTATTAACAATATTCCACCTCTATTCATTCGATCTCAGTAAAAAATAACAAAGCTTAAAAACAGAAAGAATTAACAGAGCCAACAATAAATCCTAAACTACGCACACTCCTAACTACTCCCAACCTCCCCCGCAACACCAAACCCAGACACCCAACAAAAAAACCACCTCATTCTCCACGCATCTTCCCATCCAGCACACCATCACAGCTCTAACCCGCTCTCCAATCCATACGCATCCTCAACCTCCATTCTTCCAGCCCATAAACCTCAACGGGCGAACTTGCGACCCAGTTCGTTCCGGTGTTTGTTTCGCGCGCTTGGGAAAAAGCAAGAAAGACAGACGCGTTATCGGCTAAGAATGCGCGTCGCCGCCTTTTAAACTTTTTGCCACGCTGCTGCATTCCGACGCGCTGCACAATGTAGCCGTGGAGGTATATATCCGCAGCCCTATTCTCTTGATAGTCTAGTTGTTATTGATGTCAAACGCCGGCGCTTTGGGTTTTTACGTTTTTTTTAGGAGTAGTGGTGTTTTTTTTTTGTTCGTTTTGCGTGAGGAGAGATTTTTGCATTGTAAAATGGATTTTACGAGTGATGCGATTGAGGACGATTGTTGCGATTTGATGTGGTTTTTTTTAGATTGGTTGGAGGATGGTACTGCGATAATTGCCTGGCGATAAAAGTTGATTGGTTTTTTTGTTGCTTGGCGCATCAGTGTGGTTTTTATTTTCATTCTTTTGATTTAACGTTTCATCGATTGGCTTTAATCGGTTTTAAGGTCTTTTTTATTAGGATTGTTTCTAAATGTAAAAGGTACTATGATTATAAAAGTAGATAAATGATCTTTCATGTGTATATATTAAATATAAATAACTTAATTTAATATTATGATCATACTTATTATTAGTTCTGTTCATTTAATGCATCGCATACCAAAGAAATTATTTCTACGTGAATTTTTTAAAAATCGCATTGCCATACTTTTACTTAAAATTTGTAAACTTGAAAATTTGTTGTTTTTGGACAATCACTTGCTTATTATAAAAGTTATGACTCTTAAATCAGTTTTCAAGCTTTCAACAAACCAGTAAATTTTATTAATTTTGTCAAGATATGTAGAAGCCAATTTAAGTGCAAGAAATAAGCTCTCATGCCCTTATACAGAAAGAAAAAAAGCTATGACACGAGTCTGATATTTTGGGTCATGACAGTTTTTTAATTAAAAAATTTATGTGGGAACTATTTTAGGTTTAAAATAATTATATTGTTAATTAACGAAAAGACCACAGAATTGCTACCAAGCCAACCCAATAAGGCACCACTGCCAACTCTCATTAAAAAATTAAATTAAACTTATATAAAAAAAAGAAGTTATATCCGTGAGAATCCTAAAAATTAATACACTGCACAAAAAAAAAGAAAAGTATTCGCATTCTCACAATTTTATTCAATCACATTTTACTTTCACGTAAACCCAGTAACATTACTACATTTCCACACCGAATCTAAAATTATCTGATTTCACGTCACTCCTATAACAATTTCAGTTCGCGCCTATACATACCCACCGCAGTATATCCAGCGTTTTACGACAATAGCGCGGGAATTCCATCACGACAGCTGGAAAGAAAAAAGCTTATCCCGTAACCCATAATTTTACGCGCGCAAAAAACCGAGAATATCGACTTGTAAAGTAAAATACATGCCCGCGTGCGCGAAGGTAAGCGTTTGAATTTTACTTTCACCGCTAGCCGCGCATGCGCGCTCGTAGAATACGAAAATAATCGCGACGCCGCGCCTAATGCAAATATGGGAGCTTCAAAAATCATTGCCCATTTCTCGATTTGAATCGTTAAACACAGCTAATTATTATCATCTTACATGAAAAAATTCCGATGAATGAATCTCGCGATTATTGACCTTTTCCTCGAGACGTTAAAAAGCAAGTTATTTTCAAATTGGAAAAAATCGCAATTAAAATTGCGGGAAAGATGAACGCTGGATATTTCGAAATCGCGGCGGTAAAAGTTTTCTCGCCGGCATCGTAAATACATCACGCGCGCTCGCGCTTCCGAGGTGAAAATCGGAGAAATGACCGGCAAAAAGCGACAGCTGACGAGGAGGATTATAAATTGCGGAAAAATAATTCGCGGAAGCTGAGTTGATTAATAAGGGGATGCGCTCATTCGATTGTAACTTAATTGATTAAATGGCTCGGATAATGATAATGAGCGTTAAAAACTCATTGAACTATCTAAATTTGATGTTTGACGTCAAAAACGTATGTGTACAAGAAGGATTAGAAAAACATGAATATCTCAAGACTTTCATTTTCCACGCTTGCACAATAAAAGTCCCAATAAAACAGTGAAAAATGGCCCCGCAAGAAAAACACAAATACGCAAACACTTCGAGCCCGTTAAAAAAATTTCATCTCAATTTATTAACCGTTCCCATGCGATTAGCATTCGCTCATTTCGCGGAAAGAAAGCCATAAATTCCGCGGCCGAACTCGCCGAGTTCGCGGACTAAAAAGGCAGCCATAAATTGACATTAAACGTCGGCTTGCTCGAATTAGCATGGAAATGAGCGGTTGCAGTGCACACATAGACGCGGAGCATTTTCCAAAAGCGCTCAATTATTACAAAGTGGTAAAGTGGCCGTCTGCGCGTTCGAGGCGAAAAGGAAAAAAGGTGGGGTGAGATTTTTTTCCTCCGAGTCTTTTTCTATATCTCGCGCGGTTAAATTGAGAAACTACGGCCGCGGCGCGAGGAAAATGATCGTCGAAAGCGCCGATTATGCGCGAACGGACGATGTTATTATGGCTGAGTGGTATGTATACCGGACTGAGCTGTTTTAGCGATGGGGAATGGTTTCAGTTAATTTTGAAATCGCGGAGGAGTGGAGTTTAAGTGCTTTTTTTCGAATTGGTGCGATGGATATTGAAGACAAGTGTGGAATGTATTTTTTTTTTGTGTGAGGTAATTATTTGAATGCTTGCGAAAATGTTTAGTTCATTATAGTAATTGCAATGTACGTGGAATAACTGTTATTGCGCATGATTATTTACTGCAAAACTTATTTACAGCTTTTCATAATTTCCTCGAGTTAATTGTACGCACATATTTGAATAAATTTTAAACTTACGCTTAATGATAAAATTTCGAACGTAAAATACTGCATTTCAAATATAGACAACGGAAAATATTTCAATTAACCATCGCTCATTCCCATTATTACTCCGATTATTTCACGATAGCGAGCAAATTACTATATTTTCAACCCACAAAAAGACATTCCAATAATCATCGCTTTCCGCGTCAATTTCAAACTCCCAGGCTCGATACAGTTTCTCAACCGCGCGCGAATTGCGGGTTTGCTCGCAGAAACAGTTCGATTACCCTTGAAAGCGCGCTGTTAGCTAACACACCTTCTGCAATCGCTCTCGTCTCTCTCTTCTCTTTAATTTTTCTTTCACCTCCATATGGGCGTTTCTTTTTTGCGGTACTTAAGAAGGTGTACATGTGTAACAGTGAGTGACGAAAGCGGCCCGATTCGCTTTGATTAATGGATTATCATCAATGGGGCAACGCCTGCTGTTTCTCATGCGCGAGTCTAATTTGCTTTTAATGTGGCCTTTTTTTGGAGTATGGTTTGACGTTGTTTGGGGATTGTTTCGTGATGAGCGGTGGGGTAATGTTTTGGGTGCTTTTGTTGCTTGTGGGATTTTTGGCTTTTTTTGACGGTATGTTTGATGAGATATTTTTCATTTTTTGTTGAGATTTAATGGCACTTGCGCGAGAGTTTAGGTAGGATTAATGCCTTAAAAGAATTATATAATAATTGTTGCACTGGATGTCAATATTGGGTTATGTACACGATAATACTGTGTTCACTTACAAAATTTTTAGATTAATTCGTCAAAAATTGTTGCGCAAATGAAAATCTAGCGACTCATTGACTGTGTCCTAACTACTTGAAAATATAAACACCTTTCAACATCGATTATGACGCACAAAATTTAAATCATAAAGAAAATGTAAATATTTGAAATTTGTCTATCGGAATTGCTTAAGTAATATCTATATTTTCAAAAAATGTTTGAATAACCTTATCACATAATATTTACCAATATTTTCATATTGTTTTCAACAAACAAGATCAGTGTTATTCATACAAAGATTCCAATACCGATAATCAAGCAATTAGCATAATTATAATGTCTTTTTAATGAGCTCACTCGAACGATTTCGATCTCCTCCCGTATAATTAAATTTTTATCGGCGCCAACCACGAAGACAATGCATCGGCTTTTTACTTTTATTCCAACGATGATACAGCTCCTCTAAAATCTTAGAAATTGCTCCTACGACACCGTAACTAAACACACGTTCCGTAATGCACCCGGCCACTCTCGTTCGCCTTTTCCACCGCTCGCTATCTCGTAAGGAAACGGCTTATTTCTGGTCTCATGCTGCGTGCTTTCCAATTTTCTACAAAGGATTTCATAAATATTGACATCCACCGCTTCCTAGTTCTTTTTTTTCTTCACAAACGATAATTCAGCCTAGCTCAATTCTGTCCACCAGCGCCATTAAATTCAGCAACAAAACCCGAGAGCGGTAAT
Organism: Eupelmus urozonus; assembly: GCA_900480035.1. Classification (NCBI taxonomy): domain Eukaryota; kingdom Metazoa; phylum Arthropoda; class Insecta; order Hymenoptera; family Eupelmidae; genus Eupelmus; species Eupelmus urozonus. The sequence continues at coordinate 178,477 of UELX01000015.1, forward strand.
TATTTCGCCAAGCAGTAAACAGACCAATAGTGGGTAATCGGCTCGATAAAGAAAATTTTATTTTTCAACGTGTAGGTCAACGTTTGCCGTAAAACGCCAAATGAAGCCGCGAGCTGCTGCCCATCTGCCGACTTCCTCTATCGTTTACAGCGACTTTTATATCGCGCGAGGAAGAAAACTCGGTGTTATTTAACTGAGCCACTTTGCCGTCCGTTGCCTCGTGTCCACTTTATTATCCTTTTTTTCTGAACGATTGTCCGACGGTACGCAGAGGCGTAATTTGCCTTGTTGCTGATGCATAGCTTTAAGCTGGATGTGTTCGCGTCATTGGAAAGTTTTTTAGTTCCGTGAAAGATGGTGGATCGGGATGGCTGCGAGCGCATCGGAGCATCTTTTTAACCGGAAAGAAAAGTCGGCGATTTTCGGGCGCTTCTTTGTTCTTTGACCCTTTTTTTCTCGAGGTGAGGTTGGAGAACTGTGAGAAATCGGCTTTTCACTGGAAAGGTTGTTGCTCCAGAATATTCTCAAAATTTATTTCTCGCGCGGCTAATGTCTGTGTTTGTATAGTCGAGAAGTTTCGAAATTTGTAATTGACTAAATAATTTATTTGAACGAAATTACGCAGTTTTGGTAGTGGTGTAGTTAATTTTGCGAAGGTGACATTCCGGCGCGTACTTTTTTTCGTGGAAACAATTTGTTTTATCAATAATTATTACATTAATACTAATGTATTCATATGAATATAGTAAGTATTATTTAAGTTGCGCGCTTATTTATGTGTGATAAGAAAATTCAAAATATGATCGACAAAAATCGTTTTCAAGGATAACCACATTCAAAGTAATTATTAATGTAGCTGTGGTTGTTAATTAGCTTCTAGTTAAAACTAAACAAAATTTTAACGATTAAGCCTAACTAATTAATTTTCCAGTTGGTTGGCTATATATGAAACCATGAATTCCAGATCTGGAATGATTAAACAACGATTTTTCAACGAGATCTTCGATTTTATCACTAGAATTACTTTATAGTTAATAAGATAATTAAAAATGTGAATATAAATCATCTATTTTTATAGTCTTTCGACCATTTAATAAAAATTAAAATTTAAAAGGCCGATTTTTTTTGTAATATTGAAGGTAACATCACTGTAATTTTTTAAAACATTACTTAGAAGTTATAGAAAAATGATCTATTTTAAATTTTGTAATAATTCAGATATCGGAAAATACTTAAACTAAAAATATTAATATATATGAGTGGCAAAAGAGAATCCAGAATTAAAATTATACTCTTTAATAAAAATTTTTCCTCTCTAACGCAAAGTATACAAAATTCCAGAGTTAATTATTACAACGGATATTTTAACTTTTAATTTTTAATAAGTGCTTGATAAACGATCAAAATAATCATCTACACCTACATTCCAAATCACCTTATCACCTAATCCTTTCATCCTAATTAAAAAAAAAAAAATCGCCCATCAATCGTTCCACATCCTCCCAAAAAACCAACACCACCCAACCTCATCTCATCCTCAAAACAAAAAAACCGTAAACCACAGGTGCAGCAGCACCTACATGCCTATACGCAGCTAGCCCGCAGCAGCTTACGCAGGCGCGAATCCTCGCCTAGAAAGCCGCGGCGCAGCGGCCTTTAGGCTCGATTCAGCGCGTAACGGTACATATCCATCATGCGGCTCTCGGTGCGCTGCCTCAAGCCTCGGGCCATGAGGACAATGGCGCCGTTTCTGTTTCGGCCGCGCGACACGCGCCGCTCCTTCGCCTATTCAAATTAACGATCCTGAACTCGTTCTGCCTGCACTTGCCGGCGTTCTTCTTCTGCGCGTCGCGTTTGTCTTTCTGCGTATACGCGCACGAAGTGGGCTGAGCTTCGTGTAAAGCCGATGTAATGGCTTAACGGCGAGGTGAAAGTGGTCCGAAATTTCGGGTTTTCGAGAGTCGAGGTATTTGGGCGTGGATAAGAATAAGTCTGGGCTAGGATTTTGGAATAGTGTGGAGATGTGGAGGTTAATGTTGAGTTCGCTTGGTAGCGATACAGTTGATGATTTAGTGGTTGAGCCGGTGTTGATAATTTATTAGTACGCCTGCGTTTGGTTATCACATTTAATTATAGTTAATTTTGACCTTATCGTTAAATGAACATTGTCAAGGTAAAAAGCAGTAATTTTGCTAAAAAGTTTTCCATTTGCTTTGTTTGTAGAATTTTTTAAATTTTTACATTGAACTTGAATAATGTTTAAGAATTTATCGCATTTAGCTAGAGACTTACAGTGTACTCCTATAATAAATTTTATAAACATGGAATCATAGCGCATAGTAGAAAGTATAACGTCTAATCTATAAGTAAATATATGATTTTTATCGATTTTTTAAATTTGATTTTTATCTATTTCATGAACGATTGAAAATTAAGAAACTCACGCGATAATTCAGTAATGTTTATCTTTTCCTCGTATTCAAGAAATTGCAGTTTTGATGGTCAAGGTATTTACATTAAATGCTATAAAAGCTGCAAATAACGCTCGTACTCTATACTTTCATTTAATTTCTCTAAAAAAAGCATTATCAGACTATAAATTATAGATTTATGAATTAAAAAATTACTATTTATGTTTAATCATATAATAGAAATGAAAGAACTTTCTTCGCTTTGAGTGAAACGCAAATTTCAGAATCTATACGCCAATTGTAGTTACTTTCACGAGCTCGACGTTCTCCTTCGCAAAAATCATTTTGATTTCTCGGAACCACGACTAAAACGAATTTTAAATTAAAATTCTTAAAACACCATCCCAAAAACAATTAACAAACACATAACAAACTTAAATCCAACAATTCATAAAACCACATCTACACTCGCTCCAAAAAGTCCGTAAACTACCGTTTTACAAATCGACCCCTAACTGTAAACCGACCTGTGAACTTGAAACCTTAATCTCCTCGAATCTCAAATTATCCTCGTCTAATCGGATCTCCATCGCGCGGCTCGAGCCGCTCACTCAAACGAAAAAAAAGCCCGGAAACGGAAAAACATTCGCAGCCGCTAGGCCATTCAGTTGGCTTTAAGGTGACGTTGTCGCGAATTCCGCAACGGGAATCTCTTCTTTTGTTATGCCACGTGCGAAAAATCGGCTTCGAAATTTCTTTCCTCGGCGCGTCGTCGATGTAGGTTATGCGCGGGTGAAGGAGAGAGAGAAAGGCAGACTTGCATACGCGGCTGGGAGATGGACGCGGGCGAGATAAAGGAAACAGGACGGACAAAGGATTTTATGGTGATGAGGCTTCAGGGAAGAGGAGTCGGAAAGTGCGGATGTAACGACGGGAAGAGAGCGGTTTCAGGTTTGTGTTCTTGTTTTTTTTGGGTGGGGTGGCGTGTTTTTTTTTTTAGGAACTGGATTTTTGAGAATCTTGGCAGATTATTTACTAGATTTTTGTGACAGTTTTGTGTGTGCTTCTTTTTTTAAAGGTTTAAGGTATAGAGTTTTATTAATATAAAGTTTATAGAGATGTGAATTTTTTAATTTGTGTAATTGTGAAATTTTATACTAAATTATAACATGGTGACAGAACTAGTGAACCGATTCATTTTTTATTAACGAAAGTTTGTTTTTATTGATAATTTATCCAGAATCAATATAGCAAAGTTCTGATGTTTCATCAATTAAATTGACGACTTTAAATCTACAATTCGAATTTTTGTCCCACTTGCATAGAGTTTCTCTGATTAAAAAAAATATATGTCTTTCCCACTTACTGTAAGACTCATCTGAACTAATCTTTATACGTGCATCTCAAAACCGTTTGTACAGCCTCAAAACAGCTGTCATAAACATTAGAAAAAAGCTTGCACGGAGAAAGTTGAACGTCGAAAAGTGCTTGTTTTTGTTTATGCTAGTAAATTATTTAATGGTTTAAGACGAAGTGTTGGTTATATTCACTTTTATCATTAAATTATTCAAGTATACAATATGGTTATGTTAATGTAAGCTATAAATATCCGACTCGTTCAATAAATCTCTCATTAACTTCTGAAGCTATATAAGAGTAATGATTGATGTTTATTGGATTTTATATACACATATGTATTAGTAGGAAAGTCATTTTTTCAGGTTAATTAAAACTATACGATTACCGAGACTCTATTTAATTAAACCGCAATCCACAAATATCCCTAATAATTCCAAAAACCAAAAAATCCCCGATAACCCCCACCTACAACTCAACCAATCCATATCCCAAAACGGCGCGCTCCGACATCCAAATGACCGTCCCCGTCACACCAATCCAGTTAATAATCCATTACCTCCTTCCACCTACTCGGGATCGTTATTATAGCTCTTCAACGCGCGATACCGATCCTCGTCCTGACGTTTCGTCACCGAGCTCGCTGACTTGCGAGCAGCCATTTAATCGCGGCCTTGGAAAGCGAAATGCCGATTCCGCGGTCCACTTACAGCCGAGTGTGTCTCTGGCTGTAATCGGGAAAGGACGTTTTAGCGAGCGCGACGGCTGTTTTCAGCGAGTTTTCTACCAGGAGCGACGCTCATTTTCGTTTCGCTTCGCCGCCGGGAAAAAAGAAAGCCGAGGAGCGATCGAGTGTGCACTGCTGGATTTTTAATGGGTGGGGGTTGATGGTTAGTTGCCGGTGATTGTGTTTGATTTGTGGATGGTTAGTTTTCGATCGGTTGATTGTTTGGTTTTCAATTCAATGGGCGTTTATTGGATTTGGGTTGGTTTTTGAAATTTAGATGTGCGTGTGTGGAAGGGAAAATGGGAGGATTTGAAAAAGAGTACTTTTCATTTGAAGCTATTTTCATGTAGCTCGTTAATAGCACTTTCTTCGAGCGGCATAATTGTTTTTTGTTTCACTTTTCTTGCCAGGCGAATACGTTAAATGGCCGACAGTGAGTGACTTCTTGCTCGCTGATAAGCTAACGAATTTTCACTGAAAAGTGTTACTTGGACCAAAAAACCCGCGACTTTCATCACTTTCTTTCCTCAAAATTTTCACTCCAAATCTATACCGACCTCCATTATGCCCACAGATTTCCCAGATCACGAGTTGACAAAAATTTTATCAAAGCCTACATAATTCATAAACCACCTCTCCCAAAGATTCCGCGAAAAACGATTTACCTAACGAAGCAGCATCGAATCCCACGAAAAAGACAGCTTATCAGCTCTTCCTAACCAGGCTAACTTCTCACAGCCTCGCTACAATTAAAAACTTTCCTCCTTACCCAACAATCAAAGCATCCACTCCGCACGATAGCTCCCATAGCTCGCTGCGACCTCTTAACCCATCCTCTTAATAAAACCATATACACTCCTCAGCGTCCATCGCTCGCTGGTATAATTATGTCAGTTTTCCGCGGTTGCATCAGATGCGGCCCGTTGTGTTATATGCACGAGCTGAGAGCTTGTTTCTCTCTGTAGGTGGGAAATAGAAGGAAAGCCGACGAAATCCTCGAGATGACACAGTTTCCAGCTGCGCTCGAAGAGGTGACTGAACTCTAGCGCGGAGAGAGATTCGGAGGCTAGCTTCTTCGGTGTGTATAGTGCCAAGGGAGCTATAGGAGAGAATTAGGAGAGGAACCGTTGGTTTAGGTATTGGACTAAGGCTGCTTTTTCGGCTTCGTTTGGGTGGATGGTCGGTTTGGAATTGACTTTTTTTGGATTTTTTTAGTTTTGATTGACTTACGAGATGATGCCGGGATGGTGCGTGGATGGTTTCTGGGACTTACCTGTAACAGAAATAAAATAATTATTAGTACACTAATGAAGCGTGGAAAGATGATTAATTAAATATAAGAATTGTTCTTTTTCATGTCGTACTTAATTAAAGTTTTTCAACGGTCTTGTTAATTAGATTTCGTTTTGTTTTAATCTGATACCGGTGTGAATTACGATGGCCAAACCATGCGCAAAGAACAATGTTTCATTCTTTTTATTTTCTCCAAACGAGCCAAGTGATCCGTACTTTTTGGTAACCCGGCCATATCAGGTTTTATCGTCCACGAAAACAGGACGTGAAAGCAACCCGCCGCGGATTATCGCGTAGATATAACAATAAACCCGGCTCTTAAGCATCTCTCCTCATTTTAATTAGCAGATTTAAACTGATCATCAGGAACAGGTGCGTACACTCTCTCAAAATAAAAATTCTTCATAAAAACTCGCAAATTATTAACATGTTCTTTCACAATTCCGCATACATACACCCAATGTATACCTGCAATGCATATATATATATACATACAAGCGCGTTCGTTTACACGCGCATCTGTATAAGTACATCGATTCGACGCCGGCGATTAAATAACAGCCGTGAAGTAATTCTAACTGCAACTCCTCGCGCTCGTCTTATGCATTATGTAAAAAAAATCGGCATTTCGCAAACTCCAGTCGCGACTCTCGGAGACTATGCAGACTTCTCGAACCTTCCCGGCGCTTTCCCAGAAAGATGAGAGGGAATAAGGCGCACTGACGCCTTAAACGGCTGTTCTCGAGCTTTGAACTCTCTCACGGTTATGTAACAGTGGATGGGGAGTCGACATGTCACTTGGCAATAAATCGCTGTTGTTTATATAGGAGGAGAGTCTGGGATAGGGATCGGATGATGGATTTGAGTGCTCGTTGCCGGGTTTGTTACGAGACGGTGAGGTAATGTTGGCGAACTGGCGGGTAAGTGATTTTAGAGGGATTTGAAAATGGTTTGGGTAAGAAAGGAAGGATTGAATCTTTGGTTCGTGGGTTCGAATTGCGGTTTGGGACATGCATTTAGACGTTTAATTATAGGGAGAGATGTAGTAGTATAAGATTTAAAGCTTCGAAAAAATTAAATTGTACTAATATGTCATACACCGAGGGATTAAAGTCGCAGATTGTTCCTGGATAGATTCGCTGTTCAAGAGAAGCGAGGGCAGAAAACATTCAAGGGATAATATGTAGTTTTTTATTCTCGACTCCACTATAACCACTTTTTTGATCTGCAATCATGACACTAATGGTGGTGATACTTATTAGCAAATCGTGCAAAATTCTTCTGGTTTATTATAAGTAATTAAATTTGGCTGTTGATGAATTTTGTTTATTAAAGTTCTTTGCGTTTACTTATTTATTAACACCAATTCAATTATTCGATTGCGTAAATTATTAATTAAAAAAAAATATTTAAATTATAGATGTAGTTAAATTCATCGTTCTTGATATAGGTTTTTTGAAATGGTGAAGTTTAATTTTTAACGAACCAAGATGTTGTTAGATTAGCTTTATTATTACGAACCTATACGTTTTAGAGGATCTCCTGTTTTCCTTTTTAAGACTTTATAACATAAAACTAAGAGTACATGCTAAAGCTGTAAAGATCTCGCATCTTGTTTGCAACATCTGTCAAACAAAATGCGTGGATACAACTTTTTAGATTTTTGTTAAAATAAACGTATGTAGAAGAATATTTATTAGATTTATTAACATTAGATTTATTAAATAATTGCATTTATTTTTTTTTATGATAAAATAAACTAAAATAAATTTTTGTTTCAATTTCACTTTATTCTTATGTTTTAGAAATATTTTTTGTTCGATTTATTACCTACACGTGTACACTATATAGCGACCCCATTAAATACTTTAATTATTATCGGATAATATCTCGTAAACGTTCGCGATTGACGGCGTTTGACAGCAACACTTTTATTTGTTATTCGTTTAATGTACCCTAAACTCTCTAACTTCACTGTATAATTAAAACACTAAATCTAACATTCCCATCCATCAAAATCCATTAAACCCACTCTCCTTTTCTCAATCTCCAATCCGTCCAGACTAAACCCACGAATGTACCGCGTCAGCTAATAAATCGACTTAACCACCTCCTCGCAGCGAAAGTTAAAACACCCATACAGACGTACAACAGACACACCAGTCGCGCTTTTCTAATTGTCAGCGTAGCAGCGACCGGCTCCAAGTCCGGCCTAGCAACCAACTTGCACATATGCATCATGTATCGAATCGGCGCACGGCTTTCCGATTTTCAGGTTTTTTCTGCCTGACACACATCCGACCGCGTCTCGCGATGTAGCTTTTCTTCTTTTTTCTTCTCTCGCGGGTCAGTTTTTTTTCTGCCTCGTGGAGGTAGAAGGCCCGAGGGGAAAATGGGTGTAGCGTGTGGCAAGGTGAGAGGAAACGAGTTATAGGAGCTGTAATTGTTTTGAAAGGATGTATTGTAATTGTTCACGGAGTCGTGCGTTTTCTAACATTTTTTTTTTCGTTAGGTAATTGGAAGGTGGATTGCAGGCTTATTTTTAAGAATTAAAAATACTGATACTATGTTTAGATACTGTTTTTTTCGTATACACGTCAAGGTGTCTAATTTTTTTGCTAATTTGCAAAGAAAATAGCTCTACTAGTTCTTATTAAACAGAATATCGCAATAAAAATGTCTCTATTCCAGAAAAATAACCGCAACAAAATCGTGACAGTAGAATGAATACCCGCACTGTCATAAAAAAGAAAACGGTTTCGATTACCATTTCACTAGCCATCTCACTATAATCATCCGAAGCGCTTCATCAAAACAAAGAAAATATCGTCCATTACAAAATAAGCATATAGCGGTACCAAAACAAAGCCGCAACTACAGCCGTAGAGAGCTACGGAGCGAGAGTAAAACGAGAAGCGACTGCAATTTCAGAGCCGATCGGGTGTGGATTGCCGGCCGACCGCGGGGGTTTTAAACTTCTCTCATTATCTTCAATCCGAGCCGAGCTCGACTTTACAGGTGTTGAAATGCGCTGCGCCGAACGGGATTTTATGATCGAATTATATCGTTGCGCCGACATGACATAATAATAGAGCCGATCGCTCGGCCGACTGTTGGTAACTGGAAAAACACTTAACCGTATATACGCCGGGCTGTGATTGAGTAGTGCGAGTTGAAGTGTATAAGTGCGGCGATGAAATGGCTGTGAACTGGATGATTTTATCGAATTTACGTTTATTCAATCTTTAACGGCAATTCGAACACGTAACCCTAAAAAAAAATCGGTTGGCCCTCAATCATTCCTCTGTAACAGCAATTTTATCGAACACCTCATTTGATACAATAATTGCACTTCAATCCTCCTCTCACCGATCCCGCTATCCCTTTCCCAGCGAAACAATAATTTTAATCCAACGGCCCACATTCTGCTTACTTACTCCAGCGCAAACCGGCTTTACGGTTAAACTCACCGCCTATACAGAAGAATCCCCGATCTCGACCGGTGTAAATTCGACCGGCATCACTCGTTCAAGATCGCGAGAGGAGAAAAGGCCAAGGCTATACACTCCCCCCCTCTTATCCAGCGTCTACTCTCTCGTTGCCGATCGCGAGCAAGGACGCCGGGAATAGAATTTCCAGCGTCTATACAGACTTCGATGTGTCTCGGGGAGAGAAGGAGAGATAATTTCTAAGCCGGCGTGTCGCGGACTTTCTCCGTCGCGCGCGAGCTGTGTGTATGCTTTGCTGAATCTACTCCTGCGGGTATCACGACTCTGGTTGAGTACTTTTTTTTTCGTCGTTTTGATGGTTAGGAGTGGATGGTTGGTGTTGGACACGAGATAGATGTTTAGGTAGTTTGTAAACGTTGGGATCAGTGATGTTTGAGGATGTCCAGGTGGTTATCACGATGCAAGAGGTGATTAACGCGGGGATTATAGATGTGGAGCGATTTGGTTTTGAAAAACTGCGAGAGAAAGCAAAAATTTTTGCTGTGGATGTGGTGAACGGTAGCTTGGGAGCGTGATTTCGATCCGAAGTAACATACGGATTATTGGGAATGTGCATCTAGGGGAAAGGTATAACACGAGAGTTGTGCGCTTGGTAGTTAGTAGCTTGTAATGGACTAGTGATTTAATTTCCTACATTAAAAACAGATTATCCTACACCTATTAAAATGTACGAACGTTTCGCACCGATGTAGTGTTCACGTATGAAATATTCACGTAGACATGCTGTTTTAAATACGCATTTTACGTAACATTCGAGATTTTTGCGAGTACAGACTGAAAAAAGGTGCAGCTGAGTTCCACTTTTTCTGAAAAATCAAACCAAAAAGGCGAGCACTTAAAGGCGAACTGGTTTTTAGGCGAGCAGCACAGTGAGCTGCTATACAATTACATAAGCCGTCCATATAATTCGATCGGATCGCGCCGTAAAAGCCGACGAGCCGGGCCATGTGATTAAGATCGCATTAGAACTCTGGAGCAAAGGGACACGAGTTCAAAACCTCGTCTCGTAACGCACTTTTTTTCCTAAGAGAAAGTCCGAAATCAATGACAATAACGGCCAATCCGCGAGTGCCTTTCAGCAATTTTTCAGCGATTTCGAGAAAAACGTGACGAAACTCGCGTGTTTAAATCGGCCTTAATAATTTGGAACGTACTTGAGACTTTCTGGAAAAGCAATCGAACGAAAAAATCCATACACCAGTTTTATGACTGGTTTACAATTTGCACATAACAACGCAACTTTTACGATCGCCCATTCAACTGTATACCGATGCACCCGCCGATCCTTCCCATTTTCCCACGGGAGTATAAATCGCGATCCTCTCAACTTGCATGTATATATAACGTAAACCGATACGCGCTTCGTTCACGGGAAAGAGAATCACGACCTACTTTTGCGACAAGTTTTGTCGTAGCCGGCCGATCTTCTAATTGAATTTTATTTCGCCGGTATTAATCGGAGCCCGATTGTTAATGGCTCGCTGCTCCGTTGGATGGAAAAGTTAATTATCCGGCATTCAAGAGACGAGCGACGGCTTTCGCTCTCCTTTTATATATTTATCGGACGTGGTCGTCAGTTTTCTGGCCGCGCTGTTTTTACGGGTTTTTGAGTGACTTTTATTGATTCGCCGGAGGTTGCAGCTTCATTATCCGCCGATTAATCTTGTGTGATTTTACGTGGTTTTAACGGTAAATATTTAGTTTATGGAGAAGGTTTGAATGCGGCAAATTTTCTGAAAGTAATCATGATTTAAACTTGAGAATTTCATTCCACCTTTATTTATATAAGTAGTTTGTAATTTTATTCGGACAAATTGCTATTAATAAAATTACAATAGCCTAGGCCTTGATCTCGATCCCGAATCCCACAATGAAACCCCAGACAAACCATCAAAATTAAACCACTCCGCCTTCCATTATAAATCATCAAATACCACTCCTCCCAAATTTCAAAATTCCTTTACCGTAATTACATCCGTACAACAGCGCTCGTTGTTCTACTCCTTAATTCCCCGCCAAGCGCATGTAAGCTTCGCATCAGACTTGCTCGGAAGAGGAAGTCGCGTTTCACGATCCTGTAGTCTTTGAATTCGCCGTTCCAGGAGAGGACAATAGAATTGGGCAATATCGCAAGGAGTCTCACGAAATCACGAGCTGATAATTCGGAGGTTTCGGCAACCGCCAAGGAAATCGTGTGCAGGTTCGCTGGTTATTTTCCTCTCGTTCTCGAGCTTTTCGAGCTGTGTGCACGGTCGCTTTCTGTTTGTTTTGAGAAAGCTGCGGTGGTTCGGTTGATTCTTGTTTCTTTTAGGTCTCGTGATCGAGAGTAAAAGTTATTGGTCGAGCGGTGGGTTGGGGTTTATTGGTTTTGCGGTGGATAAAAGTCGATTTGTCGAGTGATGTTTTGTGGAGATCGAGAGATTAGCGAGGGGTTAAGAGTGGATTGGAGTTTGATATGTAAATAGTTGGTGCGATACGTAACTTAATTAAGTTTTAGAGCTACGGGTTAACGACGATCATCAACAATTTTATTTCGTTATGTCATTCTTCCTCTAGCGAATTAATCATTCTATATACAAGCTCTATATTGCTCGTAATGGTTATGCAGGCTTGTTGATCTTTTAGATAATCTAATTATTTCGCGAGTTATTTATTATATTACCCAAAGTTCAAGACAGAGTTTCAATTAATACGCGCCTGCTAATACAAAATTTTATCGTGAAAAAAGGCTGGATTCTGGTTGGTTCTATATTTCTACATTTCGCCATATAGATTGTACGTGAGAATAGTATACGGCTTGGAATGCGATCAAGAACGAGAAATAACCGATCAGAATACAGCCGTTCTTAACTACAAAATTTCTCCGAGGGTTATCCTAAATCAATTTTATTTTTATTACTTTTTCGCCTTACATTTCCAACCTTCAAACGGATCATCTTCTCGGCCTTCTCTAACCCAACACCAAATATCGCTGTATACACACTTCCTAAGTCACGGTCCAGCGAGCCGGCTGCTCCAGAAAAACGATTTCCGATCAGACCAGCACGCGGCGATATCGATTCGCTACTGGGTTCGTTGCACTCGGCTGCTCGGATATATATACAGCAGCTAGGCGAGCTAAATCCAAGTAAATCAAGCTCGAATCGCGCGGCCTGTTTTATAGATCCATGTAGCTGCGGGATATTCGGATGATGACCAGGAAGATCCTGCCTTTGTTTCCAAGGACTCGCCGAGCGTAAAGCCAGCTGCGACGTTACGCTAGGTTTACCGATTTTTTTTTTTCAGTTTTCAGTGTCAGCGGGACGGTCCGTTTTTTTTACAGTCACGCACAGCTGGGTTGTTTGTTTGTTTGTTTGTTTGAGGCCCGAGGATTTTTGGGGTCGGATTGGACACAATTGGAGGAAATAGCGGATGGTGCGAGTTTGATGTTTGGTTAGTTTTTGAAGAGCATCCGCTGATTGTTGGCGCGGTTTTGTTATTGCAAAGTTATTCTTTTGTAATACTTAGAACAGAAAGTATGTCGCATTGAAGAAGATTGTTTTGGTTTTAATAAATAATAAGAAAAAAACGGGGTTATTTCTTAATTTCCACTCGCTTAGAATCGAGATAAAAAATTCAGTAAACTGCCGAAAGTTTACGGAATTTTTTTTCTCAGTAATTTACATTTCTAAACATAACACTCCCTAACCGGATTTATACATTTTAGCAATAAGGAAGCGTGCAGCCATCTCAGTTGCCGGAGTCAAGGCTATGCATACAAAATATATTAAATCTGCTTTGTCTGCCTATACACAGCTCGCTCGGAATTACTATTGCTTTTCTTGTTAACATTCAAACTCTAAAAACTCGACATTTAACAAAAACTCGACCCGACTTCAAACTCCTATTCCTCTAACTTAAAACTCACTTGGCAAGTATCCCTGAAAAACCAATTTCCCAAACCAAAAATCAATCATCCCAAATCGCAATTGACCGTATCGCGCGAAATTACGAAATCATCTTCGCGCGTGTGACACAGAAAGACGCTAGTATATGCAAAAACGCGGAAGTGATGATGCGCGCGTTCGAACAGCTGACGTAAGCTCCCCGGATCTTCGAAAGAGAGAAATCTCACTGTCCCCGTAGTATGGGGCCTTTTTTGTGGCTGATGGCTTTGGTGCTTTTGCACTCGGAGAGATTTCTTTCGTCGAGTTCATTTATCAGGCCGAGCCTGACTCTGTGCTTTTGCGATTGTAACGTGAGTGTTTAAGAAAGTTGATGAAGCGGAGTGCTTTTTTCACGGTCTGTATTTTGAAGTGGAAGGGCTATACACGGATGTCCGTGTGATGGACAATAATCGAAACTCGATGCTCGTGCTCTGAAAATGCGGAGTATCAAATTCAATATCTAGTCGTGAAAGTAAAAATTTTCCAGCTCGAGACATATCAATGTCTCTTATAAGTTCGACGCTCGCAAGCGAGTTTTGACCTCTGATGCAGGCTTGACCCCGGGTGATATTCCACGGAATGAAATTTTAATTTATTTAATAATCCGGCATGTGTTTCCGTCAAGCCTAACCAGCCCGTATTGATTTCACGTAACTGGATTAAATTTTATTTACTTTCTCGAAGAGAAAGCCTTGCGATTGTGAGAAAAGCTTCGCGAGATCCGAGTTCGCGCGTCTCTTATAAAACCATCGTCTCTAAACAAATTATAATATTCATTCATAAATTCCGAAAATTTATGAATGCTTTCGGAGATTTATATTAAGGAGGACCAGAGAAAAAAGACGGAACTTCTCGTATCTATGAAATCAAACATTCGCAATTCATTAACGCAGCCTTTCTCTCCGCCAGCCTATAAAATCAAGCCAATATTCCAATAACTCTGTCAAATTGTCGGCGAACATTAAAGCTATATTCTCACCGTCAATAAGAGAAAAAACAGATCAAACTTCTCCGAAAAATGGTATAAACCACCGCCGAACATTTTTTCAATGCTACAAGCATATAAAATTTATCCTCCCAGGATAGTTTGATTACACACGCGTAAGTACGTGTCTCGCTCTTGCGTCCGCAGACGCCCGAGAGCTGGATAATAATAATAAACGCGCCATATGTGACGGTGCGCTCTCAGCTTTCACTGGTCCCGCGGTCGTCAACATCGAGAGACAGAAAGAGGAAAAAATCGCGGAGAGCTCGACGCGCGGGTGTCGAAAAAAGCGAGGTGTTCTTTTTTTTTAGGAATAGGTCGCGCTCGAGTGCAGGTGTAATGAGGAAGTTATTGTTTCCGTAGTCGGTTGAATGAATGGATGAATGGAAATTGTCGTTTGGTCAGTGTTAATGTGAAGGTGTTGAATTTTGAATTTTTCGGTTAGCGATTTCTATTTTTACAGCTGTAGCAAATAGTAGTAAAAGTGGTATTAAAGATTCACTGATTTGCAAAGCGGTAGATAAAACAATAGATAGACGAGTGAAACTTTAATTATTTACTTTTTAAACATAAAGATTCAACGTGAAAAGCATAAAACAGCAAGCGATGTCGGCATCGACTCTCCCAGTTTCCGAGAAGTAAAAAGCCAGATTCGAATCGGGAGATTTATGGTCAAATTAAAGAACGCGTGATATTCAGACCGTGTAAATATGAAAATACCCGCTCCGCATTGACGTGCATACATTCAAAACGTCAATTACCGCAATATCACTATTTATTTTTCACCGATCCGTACCAACGAGAAATTTCCAACCTTCTTCAAACGAGCAAACTACAAAATAGCCCAACCCTACAGTTCCATAAGTAACCCCCCCTTAATCCTCATCGCTCCTCACATAATATTAATTTCCATTACAAAATAGCGCGCGTAACTATCGCGGCAAATCTGCAAAATTACGTAAAATCAATCGGAAGGGAGCCCAAGGAAGTTACAGCTGCGCTAGGTGCATTCGCACGGAGTTTTGTAACATTATTGCAGCGTCGATGTGCGAGTAACTACGAAAGCGGAAACGAGCCTATACATCCTATCGTAACGTGTACATATTGTCATTGCCATTACGCTTAACTTTTAACGGTTAATTGTTCGAAGGGGGAGATAAGCTATATGACGCGACTTGTCGGCTGATCAATTTTCGCGTTGTTGTCGTTCGAACGAGTGGAATTATCGGTATGCTTCGTGGGTTAATTGGGAGGCGATATGTGAGCTGTTGTCGGCAGGTTAAATGCAGTAGCGGCTTTGAACTTTTGAAGTTTTGAGGGAGGGGTGATGGTTTTTTTTTGGGTTTTGGGAGTTGAAAAGTTGGATTTTGGTTATTTGAAAAATTATTTTTTATGTAAATCTTGATTAAAGCGATAAAAAAGTCAGATTTGAAATTCTGAAAATGCAGTGAAAGCGGAATTGGTTACGCTCCTGGAAAACAGTTAATTCAGCCGTGAAAAATGAATGTCACTCATATCGCCTGTTTTCATAAACTAATTCGTAACTTTTATTTTCCGGCTCGAAATTCTCCACTGCCAACAATAAACGAACAAATTATACAACACATAAAATCAAAAAATAAAAAAAAACCATAAACACGCGCATTTCTACTATCTACAAAGACACACAATTCAGCTACCACCTATGGAAACTCACAGTTCAAGCCAGCCTTTATCAGCCGGCCTAATGCGCGTCGCTGCACCTGACATTTCCAGTCGTTATTGTGAAAGTACTATTACAAAGAGGAAAAACCATATAGCCAGCCGCTCGCGCTTAAAATTATCCAGTGTGCGTGTGTGCACTTCCACGAGGAATCCATCTCTCGAGGATTTTACACTTTAATGGAGGCGTTTTGCTTTTACGCTGGCTACCGGCCATTACGCGTAACATTTCAGAGCTGGCTTTTTTTCGCAGCTGTGCACGTGGAGATTCGCGCGCTCGTTTATCTCCTGGCGAACGAGTTTTTAAATGTATTGAGGAAAGCTTTTCGGGGATAAATGGTTAGTTTGGTTTTCATTAGGTAATTGCCTGTCGTAGTGGTTATGGGAAATGGAATTTATGTAAGGATAACAGTTTTATATTGTAGGTTAATAGTATTTTGCGGGATTATAGCAACTGGACATTTTGACAAATTTAGCGTTAATTACAACTTGCGTAATTATGTAAGACAATTTATCGAATGATTAATGTGTTTCATTATTGCACAACTGTCGTTAAACATTTTTTTAGTGGTTGAAAAGTTGGCGTGGTAATAAAAATAAAACTACTTTTATTACCGTTACACAATTTCTATAAAAACATTATATTTTTAATAGAAAAATTTTATTTTTTCGCTTTTGCGAAATCATTTACTCGATGCATATTAAAAAAGAAAGATAAAGATTTTTTATTTCATCCATCTGAATATTCAAGAAAAAAGATCGTCAATATTTTTGCAAAACACACGTTTCACAACCGCCGTCATCCCAACCAACAGTGCCGCTCACTTATAGCAAATCCCACCCATCAGCAAAAGAAATATTCATCAATTTCGCCCACCAAAATCTCCCCAATAACCCAAATTTCATCGCAAAACCCAGCCCGTCGCAAGCTGACCTAGAATCTCATAAAAGCAGAAGCGGCAGCTCGTCCGCTCGCCTCTTATTTTCGAAAGTCCAAACTCACCGTATAAACTCGAGAAGTGTAAAATCCAGAGGCCGAGCACGACTTTGCCGATCATCTCAGGCGCACGCCACTGTCTGCACCAGCGTCGAAGTCCCCCTCAAAGCTTCATATCTCCTCCACTTCGCACAAGGCTAACTCTTCCACCTTTCGCCAGCTGCGTGTATGTATTTATCCTCTAAACCGATCACCAAGTTTCGATTAGGCAAGAGAGTATATAAAAGTCAGTCCCGTAGCGGTGCGCGCACGGTAGCAGCCGGGCGCGGTATGTATATCACTTTCTTAATGCTCGGCGCGAGTGTGTTTCTGCGCTCGGGGCTGTGTGTGCAGGCTGCGCACGCTGTTTTAACGAGACTAGACGCTAGCGGCGGCGACGATTCGCGCCATATTATCGAGCCCGGAGCGCCGTTTCACCTGGCTCACTCTCCTGTCCATGTCCGGGCGGCGATCTCCGCTCGTTACAACATCGCCGTTGACGGCTGCGCACTTTCATACAGTAGGTTCACCTTCTTTATCCCCGATAACAGAAGTCGCGAGCGATGGAAAAAATAAAAAAAAAAATTAATTCAAATAAATCGAGCGGTTGGCAGTAGAAAAAGTGCCGAGGAGTGATCAGACGGGCTGGCTCGCCAGACGGAGACTGCAGACTGAGCGAGCGAGCGAGTACAAAGAGAGAGTCGAGCGCGCGCAGCTCCAAGTGTGTATGCGGCGGCTTGTGAGCGCGCGGAGAGCGACCGATCGACCGACTGCGTCGGCTGCCTCGTGGCCTACTATAACAGAACCGACTCCCACCAGGCCGGCTGCCAGTGTGCCCAGGAGAGTGACTCTGCAACGGGTGAGAGCAGCGCCGAATGTGGTTGTGTGTGAGTGCTCGCCGGCTCTCTCGGCTGCGTTTGTTGTTTGTTGTTGTTGTTGTGGTGGTTGAGATTGGGGTGGGAGATGGGAGATTGGTTTTTTGTTTGGGGGACTTTTGGGTTGGTTGTGGATCGGTTGCGGGATTTGTGGAAGTCAGTTAAGGGATTCAGGAGTTCAGGTGGAGTGAAGGTTTGTTTTAGCAAGGGAAATGTTTTTATACTAAATTTAAAAATATTCATTCGAATTTGTATTTCAAATAGCAACATGGCAAAGTTTACCAAAATACTGACGGGCGTTCTATATTAGGGAAGTGAAAAAATAGCAATTGAAAAATAAACATATAGGGTAGTTGTTTGGTTTAATTAAGCTCTTTTGGCTGCATGGTTGTAATTGGACGTTGATATTTATGGAAAAATAATTTTACCGGTGAATCTACCAAGAAAACAAATGCAGTTAATGCAATATAATATCCAATTGCATTTAGTGCAAATATAATAAAGAATTGAAATTGTGCACGAATTTTCCTTAATTGACCTATCGAAAATTTCTTTTCCTTAGATCATATATGAACAACTTAAAAATTTATACCCTCTAATCTGAAGAGAAAAATTATGAGGACTACTTAGTTTAGTCAATACTTTTGTTAAAATAAAGTAATAATAATGTACATTTATCTTAATTTGCAATGACAAAACACACGTTAAACTTATTATTAAGTTATTACAACATATATTCTGCTTGAACTAAACCGACAGTAAATATTTTTTTTTATTTTGCCCATATATCCAAACGTTCATTACCTAATCCTGTAAACAATTCATCAATCAGTCTCAACATCACCACAACATCTCAGTCAAACTGTAAACCACATATCCATTCCGCAAACTCAGCAAATCCTCCTAAAACTCTCCATCCACAAATACAACTCTCCCAACGCCCGAGCTACCCAGCGGTGCATCGATCCCGCCAAGATCGTGACGGCTCTTGGTTCGCGAGCCTCGCGCGGCCATCAGCACCGGAACCACGCGACATGCGCGAAGAACAATAGACGCTCAGATTGCCGAGGCTCGATAAGGCTGGATTAATTTTCTTTTTCTCTTCTGAAACGCGAGATAAGCGCACGCGAGCTCGTTAATCCAGTCGACAAGTGAGAATTTGCGTTTTTATATGTAGGGGTAAGATGGCTCATTAGGAGCTTGGGGCAAATTGGGGATTGATTAAAAGGTATGAGGTTTCGTTTTTTAGATAAGGAGCTTGTATAATTTAAAAGCTACAATATTTCCATCTGCAGCTTTCTGTGACTGCACAAGAACATCTAGATATAGTAAACATGCATACACCGGCCACAAAAACAGGTCAAGTACGCCAAGTGACCAAAATATTGCATAAATCATACACACACTCTCGCGACGCAAATGTCTCCAGCCTCGTATTTTCACGCGGTGCAACGAAAATCTACCGCTCTTTTTTTTTCATTTGGACACACTTACAATACTCGAAAAGGCACCGGCTCAGCCACGGTCATCGCACGTCTCCTGTAACGTCCCAAGGTCCCGTAAAAAGAAAGAAACGACAGCAGGCCAGTAATTGTAATTGGAGTTTTGCGGCAGGCTACAGATGTAACGACGCGCGTGCGTTAAGACTTTTCAGTTAGTCGACCTGGATGCGTTAGGGTTTTTCGTCCCGAAAAAAATTAATGGAAGAAACGGACGGTTTACGCGGGCTAATTGGGATGCTGGTAATGGAGACGGATAATTAATCGCGTTTGCGCCTTGTTTTTCGAGCTAGAGATTGGAATCGGTGCGGGAAATTGGCGAGGTGAGTTTGAGTGACAATAGCTGGACGGTGCGTGTAGCTTTGATGGGGGCTTTTGCATCGAGAGGTGCGCTTTAATGAACGAGTTGAGAAACTACGGTTGGGATGTTACGGTATTCTGGAGTTTTGCTGGCAGTTTGAAGGATTTGATTTTTTTCTTTGAATCGTGATTCAGTGATTATTAGAATTAAAGTGGCTTGGGTTAATTGAAAGGATAGGGGAAACTCTCAAAAAAGAATGTATAAATCGATACTGTAAATACGCATTAAAAGATATCTTAAAATTTTGTAAATTTGTAAAAGCTAAATTTCATAATAAACCGTAACTTAATTACACTTGATTGACAACTGGTGTTTGTGAAATGTGGAACTATACATTAAAACTAATCCATCTGCTTAATTAATAGAAGCGTATTTTTCCAATGAAAATTACATTATTGTCCCGTCTTACTCTCCTACAATGAACTTTTTTCACAATCCTTTGACCTGTCAGTCCCAGAAAAAGCAAAAAAATTAATTACCATCGTAAATAACCGGCTTCCTCATTCAAGTCTGATCCGAGTCCACGGACTATTTACTGTTTGATTTAATAAAACGCTACTGCGTACTTACGTCGCACACTTCCGATTGTAATTCCGCTCCTAATGCCAATGTAGAACGTTTGCCAAATGAATCACTGCTGAGCGGACGGCCCAAGAATGGATAACCAACCACACAAGATGCAGATTCTTCTATTTTCCATCGCCATGCCGCTCGGCTCGCCCTTCACTCTAACGGTTTCCTTTTTCTTTTGAGTTCATCGTTTATTAGAGGATGATTTGAAATTATGGATTTGGGATGGAAAAAACGAGGGATCTCGGTTAAAGGCTACTCAAAAGCCGAGGTGATTAAACGGCTGGGAATAGAGTCGTTAGGAATTTTTAATGGCTTTTATCAAGAGGATGAATGCTTGTTATTATAGGTACTTGTGATGGGCTATTTACCCACCTATCTAATTGGAGAAAAATGTGACTGTCATGTTTTGCGGTAGATGCATGATATTATTTTTGGTTTGTTAAGATCGCATTGGTTATCTTAGATCTTTTCTAAAAATATTCTTTTACTGGTTGCCTTCTAAGTTTAACACACTTTCTTTTTTATTTCTTCTGAAATTGATGATCACATGTCCTTATTCATCCAGAACTCTGCTTTAAATTAGAAATAGTCATCATTCAAGACTTCATCAAAAGTATATATATGTTCATAAATCTGTCTCTCAAATCATAACATGTTTTCAAAAAATCATATATTTAGCATCTTAAGATAACTACTTAAGCTTATCTTTTTCATTTAAGGAGTTACCAGAAGTTACTATTTAATAGAGATATTGCACCGAATCTAAATATATCCATTTTTAGAAATCGCTTTCCAAGCTTTTTTCATAAATTCACTATAATCTAAATAAATACCACTTCAAAGAAAATCACAAAATTAGACTATCTATACAACAAGCTAAAATTGATCAACAGAATAATTATAACAGAAAATTCTTTGACAAATAATTAATATATGTTGATATATTGTTACTTTAAAATATTAAAATATTATTTTATTTAAATTAAATAAAAGAAAAGATCATAAGTTCACTTCTGATCCAATGCCTGTGCTTTTAGTATACAAGTTTTAACAGTTTGCAGCAAGAGAAAAGAGCACATCGTAAAGTTATGGCTAAGATTACATTCGTGTTTTTGTGCCTAAATGAATGAGCTATAAGTTTTAGATTTCAGCTCTTTTCTTCCGACCTTAGGCGCACCTTAAAACATTAAACTATCATTTCCACGAAAACATAAAAAATAGACTTAAACTGTTATCCCGGCAAACCTTAAATACATCTACTACAATCAACTCTCAAACCAAGCGGCGTCAAGCGCGCAAAGTGACTATGGCTTCATCCTTTTCAATTAACCATAATCCGCTAATCAGCGGCAAATCACACTAATTCAATACCCGCGAGAGAAATCATCGTGAAAGTCCGATGTCTGTAATCTTTTCGACGATTGCAAAAAATTAATAAGCGCGTTCGATTCCTGTTGATTCAAAATTCCCCTTACCCAAGCCAATCCCACGCACTAAACAGCCACCTCCTCATCCTTATCCTCAAATACAAGTAAAAAGACGCCTACCAATTCCGTATACATAATTATACCATCACCTCGTGGCAAGAACCCCGCAATTTTCTCCCTCAGAATTTTCCCGAAAGTATATACAGTCCCAGCCTGTCGCAACAGCAGTTTCACCGAGACCGAAAGTTAAGTGCGCGGATGATGCGCGCCGCTATGCGGGGAGTCCAGGAAGTCGCGAGCTTAACACGCGTGTCTATTTCGACACTACGCGAAAATTATCGGGACTACGGCGGCGTGTGTATTTATATGCGAGTCGCGCAGTTATTCCGCGGTGAGCTGAATTCGTGATTTGAATGTGGGAAATAAAGCGGCGATCTGAGTACTTAGTGGGGATTTTGCGTTGCATGCCGGGTAACGGTTATCGGCGCGCTTTGAAGTGGATTCGAACGCGCGGCCGCTGCTCTTTTTGATTCTTTTTTAGGGGATTTGGAGGTTAGGAGGCTGATTTATTATACGAGGGGGTTATGGTTGGGTTTTTACTTTGGATGAGTTGCGTTTTGCTTGCGTTATGTGGACTGAATAGTAGTGCTAGATGGAGCAACTTTTGATGGCTGCTGTTGAAAAGTGAAAGATTGTCGTTTTGTAGTTGCTATTTGAAGATTATCTGAGATTGGTTAAATATTTCGCGGTTCGACCTACAAGTGTATAGTTTTAGAAATTTTCTTACGATGAAATTAATTTCAAAAAATTCAAATATATATAAAGTGAGTTATCATTGCTCTAAATCTCGATTTAATAAAAAGCCTCAAATTCAGCGTATTTACTAGAATCTATCTCCGCATCAGCTAATTAACTTAGAAATAAAAAGTTCACAATATACAACAGTCTATTAAAATTATTTAGCAATCCGCTTTCTTGCTAAATAATTTGGTATTAAACTTTGTAACTTTTAGTGTAAATTTCACATTTTTTAAAAAAGCAGCATTTCTTTGAAAGTAAATGTGTAAAATTATATATATCATATGTAAAACTTTGTCATTTTTTCCATGTGCTCTGTCACGCAAACTTTGTAAGTGAAAATCTAAATGGAATACTTTAAGTCATCGGTAGGTTCGAGTATTATAATAATGAAAGTAAGTAATCCCTTCGGGACTTTCTATCGGTGGCCTACTTACTTACTCCCTTAATGCACGTCATACCTAATTACAGATGTAGAAACTATCTAATTATAGATACACTGATAACCGATATTTAACAGTATACAGTTTCTTAAAGATAGTGAAAATAATGTAAAAAGACGTCAATAAATTTAAATTACACTTTATTCCATATTATCACCAATTGCTCACGTTTTGAAGAAACAGTACTACGCACACGCAAGAAAATATAGTAATTTTGCAATGTAAAAAATTAACAATACTTTTACCCACTCAATCATCTCGCCCTCTCGGCAAATTAATTGGCTTTCCGGGAGCTATACCATATGGCGAATTTCTCCTCGCACGCTCACCTGTCACATTTTCTCAAGAATATATCTCCCACATGTCCCCCCTCACATCACCCAACCTTGCTTGGACCCTAATTAAACTGATAATAAAAAAAAAAAGAATCGCCGCACAAGAGACGCTTCCGCGTCGCATCGTTAAAAGACAATCTGGAATATCCCGCGGCGCAGGGATTAGAGTATACAGCCCGCAGGGGGCAGCTTCCGTTTCCGCGGCAATAAAACAATAAGTGAAAACTCTCTCGCTACTCCTATTATACGCTATTACGGCACACAGGCGCGTTCGCTCGCGCTGGCTCACGCGACATATATTGTCACTTTCGCTACTCGCAGCCACTTTCGAGGGAAGAGCGCAGTGCGAAAGTTCATCCGGTGCGTATACATAATTACATATATATGTGCGCGCGGTTAACGCGCCGCTAAAGCCAATTGCGCGCTCCGGAACGCGCGCGATGATTGAGGGGGGCGACGTGAAAATCGGAGAAAGTGAAGGTGAGATGGGTTATACTGGTTTGGTCGTTGGGTTTTTCTGCTGTGAGGATGAGGAGGGGGGAGGAAGTGTTGTGGATTGGTGTTTTTGCGTGAGATGTGGATGTATGGTGGCCGCGACCTTCTCAAGGTTATGTGGTTATTGAGTTGAGGTGGAAAGTTTGGCGGGTGAGAGGTGAAGGTGCGTTTTGGTTGGGTTTTGTGTTTGGGTTGTGGATTAGGGAGGAAATGTGTAATTCTGGAAAATATGTGGAAGTCTTAAAAATTCGATAAATTCTATGGTTTTTTTTATGTAGTTGTTTACATTATTTCACTATATGAATTTTTCGCTTATTATTAGTAATTTTCAAATGAGTTAATTACAAAGATTTGGCTGTAATATGGAGGTACCATCTTATTGTAGGCATTGTAATGACTGATAGCTCGTTTACTTTCAACGAATTTAAATATACAAAAATTCGCGTAAAAGATGATTGATTGCTTTTTTGTTATTTCTTGCGTATTATCAGGCAAGACTAATCGGCTTTACATAAAAGGAGACACTTGTTCAAAGCCATATTCGCCGCTTTATTCACTAAAAGACTTGTAACTCTGAAAAGAATTCAAGTAAACGTGACTTAATTTCCATTAGAAGTTCTCGAAGTTACATTAATAATATAGAAATCTGTTTCTGAATTATTCCTCGCGCAATAATGTCCAATGTATGAGTCATTTTACGACGGCGGATTGTGCAACCAATTTACACTCGAGAAAGTGATTTTTGTCCACTCACGCAGACGAAAGTTCTGTATATCAGGGCAGGCTTTTTTCTCGCTTTTTAGAAGTCGGCCTGAGTCAGCCCAGCGTAATACTTTTTTCCCTGACTATTATAATTAAAAACTATTTTTTTGAATACACAAGTTTCACTTTTGAAGATTATGACGTTAGCGACGGTTAGGTGCTTAGAGCTATATATTTTTATCTTGTTAATTAAGTGTTGTAATTAAGATATATATTAGTGGTATGATTAGTTGACGATAGTCAGAATTACGTTGACATGTGCATAGGTACGGAAAATTTACTAAATATTAAAAACTTTTCTGTAGAAGTATTAAAACGATTATTGAATTTTACTTGTATAATACTGTTGTTAGGCCATTGTATAAAAATCTTAAGATAGAATGTAATTAATTATGTATACAAATTTTTTTAAAGTCAAATAACTGAAATTAGATTTCTAAAAAAATGTACTTTATGAAAAGTAGTTTGCGTAATTTAATAAATATTTTAATGTTTGTAAAGAAAGAATGTTAGTAATAATGTTTAACTATTGTAAAATCAACACGAAGGCTTCACATTTTAATTCTGTCCAAAAAATACCTTGTCTTCTTTGTACTATAATAATATATTTCCCTAGAAATTTTTCACTTCCCAATCATTAAAAAACAATCATAAATTTCCCTTAGCCACAATATTCTTCTTGATACAAGCGAAAAATACTCTAAGTACGTCTTAATTACAAACTCAAAATTGTAGCTATATAAACCTTCCAAAATACAAATTAACCTATTTCCCAGAACTCCATCAAACCTCAAATTTTCTCCCAACAAACATCCACCTCCACACCAACAAAAAAAGCAGAAAAAATCTCAGCCTCGACAAAAACATCAAGCAAACAAAAGCAAAGCGAAACGACCACTTTCTTTTTCAATCCACCACGTCCTTACCTCCCGAAACCCTCGCGTAACCTCGCCTTCACAAAAAAAAAACCAATACCTTTTCCCCAATAACAAAGTTTCGCCTTCGAAGAACCGGAACAAACATCACCCTTTCCCCTACATACTTACACCTTTCGAGAAATCGTTTCCACTCCCATGAGCGGCAGCTCGCGCGTCCGTATATGCAAATACACATCCACACAGCAGCTCTCGCGGTGAGATACGCATCATATACGGATCCTGTTTCCTCTCCCGTGCGCTCCATGAGTCAAGGAAGAGAAAAGAGGCCGCCCTACAGCTGCACGAAAATATACGGCGTGAAGCTGCTGTGTACGCGGGCGTCTGTGGAAAGTGGCCCAAGACGTCATCGGAGGCTGTTTTCGGACTTTCTTCCGGAGGCCGCGGACTGACAAGTTCAAGGCCGTTTCTTTGCGCGCGGAGGCTGTATTTTTATTGCGTCCTGCGGGCGCTGTTAATGAAGATGACGAGGAGAGCGAGGTGAAATCTGATGGGTGATTCGAGGGTATTGGATGTGCGGTTGCTGGATGGGCGGGTTAATTATTGATGGGAGGATTGAAGGTTGATTGTTTATGGCGAGAGGGATATTAATGACTTTATATTGGTTATTATTTCTGGGCATGTGTTTTTATTAACGTTTCTCTGAAGTATTTAAAGTTTTAATGATTGTACAGCTATAGAGAAAATATTTAGTTTTGTAATATGTAGGATTTATTAAAAAACAGAAAAAATTAAATAGCATAATTAATTTCTTAAAGTTCAACAATATTTTATATTATACTAGATTTGCATTCTCACAACAAAATTTTGTAATACAAAAAAAAGATATTGCATATTTATATAATTGAAATTATTTGATGTACTTGATTTTAAAATTATGTTTAAAATTATTATTTAAATTGTTTTAAATTATTTTTTAAAATTAAATTTTAAAATAATTTAATACTTAAGTATAACTACTTACATTAAATTAACTATTTTATTTAATACGTAAAATTAAATAAAAATGATGTGAATATAATAAAAAGGATTAACAAAGTTTGTACAACTCAATAATAATAGTAATAGTCTTTTTATTAAATATAATTATTATTTAAACTATTTAATATTATGTAATTATCACATTACGATTGGTCAGAATAAACTGACAAATTGCTAAAGATGCTTTGATGAATATTTGTAGTACTTTGCACTTACAAAGTGAGTTTGAGTGACAGATTATTTACAAAATTAAGCTTTACAATATTTTTTTACAAAAATAACAAAAACAAAGTGGTAAAAATGAAGTTTACGGATCCACTTCCTTGAAGACAAATATTTTTCAATAAATGCTGTCAATAAAGTTTAATTACAATACTAAATGCAAAACTAGCAAATATAACTTTACTGTTTTGTATTCAATAACGCTAAACTGTTCCTTATTAAATTAGCCTATACTCCTTGAATTTTATTTTCCCCCTAGAAATTTAAAATATAAATTTTCTTAATTAAAAATAAATTATTCTTCATTGTAACATAATAAATGAATGCACATCCTATATATTTTTAATTGTTTGTAGGATTGTTTGTAGGAGAGTTTTACTCTCTATACTCTAGTGTATTACTAAAGTTAAAAATGCAAATTTCAAAAATTGATTTAAAATGTTAAATAATAAAATATTATTTAAACAATTATTGTGAAAATATTCAAACAAATTCTTTTGTTAACAGTCAGTTTAAAAAAAATTTTTAATTCTGTTAAACAGTGTTGTTTTATTTGACAACACTGATTCACAAACAAACAGATACATTCAAGAAGTGATCCGTTCACTTTACAATATAAAAAGTAAAATGTCTGTACAATATTTATAATAATTACTTCTTCTTAAATTGCAAATAGCGGCTCTCATCGAAATCAATTTCAATATCATCCTGAATTTTAACTTTTGTCTTGGGTACTCGTTTTTTAAGTCTTGCTTTTAATTCTTCTTCTGATACTTGACTAAGGTCCAATGGAAGTTTAATAACTCCAACAGGTTCATGATATCGTATATTGTATGTGCTGCCATCTGATTCTTGGAGAATTGTTGGATAAGTTCGCAAGTAAGTTTGTCTGTGTTTTTTTGTAATTGCAGCAGTCCAACAACTAATATTTCTTGAAGTAGGAGCTATCATCTGTGTAGTTCTTAAAAATAATATTTTGGATGCCATTCTAAAAATACAAAAATATCATGTCATTTTTTAATTGAACATATGCAATGTTTTTTTTTTACATTCAGCAAATATTAAAGTGATAAAGTTATTGAAAAAATCAAGACCTATTTTTCTTTTACTCAACTATTAATTTAAAAAAAAATCTTGTTAACTTTACTGCCTAGTCGATAGAACTAATATAATAACAATATTTTTTATAAAAATAAAAAATTAAGTTACTAAAAAAACAGTTACAGAAGTAAACATTAGTAAGTGACCTATTTCTCAATGATGTACAAAAAACGATAGAATTTTCTTGCTATTTCTCTACGACACATCATTTAATATTAATCAATAACTATAACACTAATGATATTTTAATAAACGAAGTTTTTACTGTATAAAGTCAATAATTTAAATAATTTTATTTCAATAAATAACTCAAACGAGGTTATGTAAGTACCACACGAGCACAACTTGTTATCAGAGTTCAATAAAAAAAGTGTTTCGAAACAAAAACTAGATCAAGAACTATCAAAGAATTGTTGCTTTCTATTGAGAAACATCCTTAGAATAAAAAATATTTTGATCACTCACTTTTTGCACAAAATTTTTGCGCAAAAACCAACAACCAGGCAAGTAGATTTTTAATCGGGAACTGAACTATTGCGCATCGGTTCTGCGCACGTTCTAAATTGTGGTTATCGTTACGTGTTATGTTCGTGGTCACGCGTGTTTAGACAGGTCACTTTTTAAATGTAAAGTTTTAAGTTCGTTTCAAAGTACGATCTTTCCTACTAAAATTAACGGTTTTAAAATAAAATCTAAGCGACAAACGAGAATTAGAGTAGTCTTTTACCTTAGTTTAGCTAGCAAATCACGCTCAGTGCTTGTAGATTTTTCAATTAACGTAATTATAAATATAAGTGCAGACATTATGCAGAGATTCATCGAGTCATCCTTTTAGCGAAAGACGTTGCAATAAGATTTTTACAAAAATAAATGCGGTGATTTCTTGGGAATGGATTGCGAGGATGAAGAAATTTATTATATTTGTGTCCTAGACGTTGCGTATGGTGCGAGTTTTTCACGCTTTTATGCGCTGCAACTCGAGGAATCTTCTTGGCGGTTTTCATTACAAGTTCCAGGAATTTCGGTGTAGTCAGTTCGGTCCCTGCGAAAATTCGTGAGTGAATTTTTTTAATTTACTTGATTTACGTCTACTATTATATTGTAACAATATTGTAAAAGTATTGAATGCTAGGAGCGGTTGATAAAAAGTTATAATTCCAATCTAATTTTATTATTATTGTGCAGCAATGTAAATTTTTATTTTTTGATTGTACTGTTTAACGAAATTTATTTGTACTGAAAAACTTATAGCATTACTAGTAGATGTTGCTTTATTCCAGTACATTAGTACTTTTACATTACTTCATTTTTGTTCAAGGTATTTAAATCCTTTTAACTTGTAGGCTCCTTTTCTACCATGCAAGTTAGAAAAGTTTCCGACAAATCAAAAAGTTAGGGGATTTCTTTTTAAATTGTAATTATATTAAAATAAAATCAAACATAATGTCAAACGATAAATATTTGTGTGCCCATTTAAAAGTCAAGAACATTATAACATGCAACATGCAGATTTTTTGACGAACACCGCTGAAGTGATTGTTTCCTTGTTGAATGACGTAGCATATGATCCCACGGCGACATTAATTCTTTATATTTTGAGAGGAATTTTCTTGTTTCAATAAATAAATGGGAGGAATTTTGAATAGGAAAATGGTTAAAAAAATATTTATGAGATCATTTTATTTTACTTTTTTTGATCGTGTAGGATTAGCAGAAGTAGTTTTAAGGCTTCTGTTGATTTAATAATGAAATGAAAATTTTTGAAAAAAAAAATTAACAAAATAATATATAAACTTAGATAGGATAAACAATAACTAAAATATATCAATCTTAATTAACAATAGATTAACGCATTAATAACTTAGTGAATCATCAATTTATAACAACTCCTATACTTAAAAATTGAAACATATTTAACTAAAAGTCTATAAAAACAAACTAATATATGTACAAAAATTATTGCTTACATATTATATTAAAATGTAAAAAAGGTTTAAAATCCTAGAATCAAAATTTTAATATTAATCTGTTTTTCACTTTTGAATTTTTATGATCTTAATATATAACATGAAAGCCAAGACTGTCTAAAGTCTTAGATTTTGCTTTTACCTAATTTTACGATGATAATTATTTAACTTACAATATTTTTTTTATATTTATAAAATAATATCAATAATTTATATTTCTATAAAATTTTTCGTATTAAAATCATTCCATAATCTGTTTACAAAGTGTACATCTACTTACATTTATCAAATTTTTAAAGTTTTTCATGATCAAAAAAATATATGACTAACTATTTAAAACTACTATTGATTATTTACACTAAATATATTAATTTAATTCTGTTTTTTAAATAAGAGAAACAATACTCTTGTCACATAAATTAATTTTTCTGATAAAAATAATTAAAAGTTAATAAAAATGCTATATAAATACTTATAAAATGTACAAAGCTTATCAACTTTATGAAATCTCAAAAACTATTGAAGACTTTAAAATTCTAACAGAATTAGTCTTCTATAAGTAAAAAAATATTTTACTTCAACCTGATCATCTTAAAACTATAGATGATCGAGATTCATTAACTTAATTAATTTGAAGTAATACTTTGTTACTTAATAGTACAACATTTCTTCACTAATACAGCTTGATTTCTATCTAAATCACTTGAATGAAAAATATGCATTGTTTCTTTTAAAGTACACAGCTTTTTAATAAAAGCTAATATATCATCTTTAAGATGAAGATCCTGCTAGACTTTGCCCTTCAGGTCGACCACCTTTTCGATTTCATCTCTGTAAATTGAAAACTCTAACTCTATCTCACAGTTAAATAATAATTTTTTACAAGCAGCCTTTATGAGAAAGAATTTGTTAGATGAAGTTTTTAATGGAAAGTACAATGTATTCTTTGAGATTCAGTAGTGGCTTCCCCATGCAGTTCACCAGGTTTGATTTAAAAGTTTTATA
This sequence comes from Eupelmus urozonus, assembly GCA_900480035.1. NCBI lineage: Eukaryota > Metazoa > Arthropoda > Insecta > Hymenoptera > Eupelmidae > Eupelmus > Eupelmus urozonus. The sequence goes on from UELX01000015.1 coordinate 209,140, forward strand.
AGGCATCTATTATCTATATTTACATAAAAGTTATTACT